>PQXI01000194.1:0-65533 GCA_004786145.1 Botrytis paeoniae | reverse complement strand
GGGGGGCGGGCGTGAGAGAGGGAGAGGGTTTGTATGGTAGATAGATAGGTAGATTGGTAGATGGAAGAGGGAAAAGTTCGAGCGCAGCGAGGTCTGGGGGTTTGGGGGCTCTCCCCCATGATTATCGAAGGGAGTGAACTGGTGAAGGGGGGGGGAAGAGGGAATTTCTCATTTGCATTACATTTCATCTACAAACAAACAAATAAACAAACAAACGGAAAGCTAACACCCCCTCTCCAGAAAGCCGCTCGAGCCATGAACCTCCTCCGCACAATCCAATACACCCACCCCCCCTCCTGTCCCTGCCACAACAACCCTTCTCACCACCACCACCACCCCAGCTCCTCTCTCCTCTCCCAAACTAAACGCAATCTTCAGCGTAACTACGCCACGCCTATGGATCCTACCCGCGAAAAAGAATATGCGTTTGAGATGGCGGCTTCGTCGATACGGTTTGGACCGGGGGTGACGAGGGAGGTGGGTATGGATTTTAAGAATTTGGGGAGTAAGAGGGTGCTGGTCGTAACGGATAAGGTGGTGAGGGAGTTGGAGGCGATGAGACAGGTTAGGGAGGGGTTGGGGAGGGAGGGGGTGGAGTTTGAGGTTTTTGAGGGGACCAGGGTGGAGCCGAAGGATACGAGGTGGGTTTGTTGGTTTTCTTTTTGGGGAGAGGGAGGGTTCTTTTTTTAACCATTGGTCTTTGCACTCTTTAGTTAGTGTGGTTGAAGAGTCAGAGAAAATGTACTGCTTCAAGTGGAGCAAGCGTATTAATCTCAGAAACGTGATGGAATTCCTGCGTCTTGTGTTATTCCAAATAAACACATCTTCTAACAGACTAATAGTATTAAAGAAGCAATCCAATTCTCCAAGAATTATCAACCAGATGCTTTTCTAGCAGTTGGTGGTGGTTCAGTCATCGATACCGCCAAACTCATGAATCTGTATACCTGTTACCCAGATGCCGATTTCATGGACTTTGTAAATGCACCACTTGGTAAAGGTAGACCTGTAGATAAAACTCTCTTACCTCTCATAGCCGTTCCCACCACCGCCGGAACCGGCTCCGAAACAACAGGAACCGCCATTTTCGATCTCGTCTCCCATAAAGCCAAAACAGGTATTGCGCACAGAAATCTCAAACCCCTCCTCGGTATATGCGACCCTCTCAATACACGCACCATGCCATCAGCTGTACACGCTAGCTCGGGTTTAGATGTCCTCTGTCATAGTTTGGAAAGTTGGACCGCAATCCCATACTATGAGAGGACACCCAGACCTCAAAATCCAATCATGAGACCGGCGTATCAGGGTGCAAATCCGATTAGTGATATTTTTTCTCTGCAGGCGTTGAAAAGTACGGCGAAGTATTTGCCGAGGGCGACAAAAGATCCCGAGGATTATGAGGCGCAGAGCCAGATGTTGTTGGCTGCTACTTTGGCGGGAGTAGGATTTGGTAATGCGGGGGTGCATTTGTGTCATGGTATGTTGATTGGTTTCTTTTTCTTGGTTGGGTGGTGGTAGGCGATGTTGGTTGTTTTTGTGTGTGGGATGATACAGATTGCAGTCTAGAAGGGAAGAGCTTTGAAGGTTGAAGTTGTTTCGTTTATTGAGTTTATTCGAAAGAATGGACTTGTCGAGATGATCGAAGCATTTTCTAGACTTCAAGCTTGAAGTATTTCGGCTCTGACTGTAGTCTGGACTGTTGAACAAACTGTATGACTCAAGTTATATCAGCGATTACCAACACCACATCGACTAGCAGTATTACATTCTTCCTCCAAGACATATACTAACACACCCAGGAATGTCCTACCCAATATCCGGTCAAAATCCCGGCTACACGCATCCAGGCTACGTAACGAAAACCCCCATCATTCCCCACGGCGTATCCGTCGCCGTTTCCGCCCCGGCCGTCTTCCGCTTCACCGGTGCGTCGAACCCTGAACGGCATCTCCAAGCAGCAGAATGTTTCGGTGTTGATATCTCGAATGTGAAGAAGGAAAGCGCGGGTGCGGTCTTGGCAGAAGCTTTAGAGAGGTTTCTAGAGGAGTTGGGGGATCAGCCGAGGGGACTGAAGGATTTGGGGTTCAAGAGAGAACATATTGATGGGTTGATTGAGGGGACCTTGCCCCAGAAGAGAGTTTTGATGTTGGCGCCAAATTTGGCGGAGGAGGTGGGCGAGGAGAGGGAACAGTTAAGGACGCTTTTTGAGGATGCTATGGGGGATTGAGTGGTCGATTTGGTTTGTTGAGTTATTGATTTTTTAATTTTTTGATTGCTTGTTTTGAGAATTTTTGTCTGTCTATGTGTATGTATGTACTGTACGTACCTAAGTCTCAATCTGATTATGATTGCTTGACACAGTATGCATTCACATTGTTACTACCTAGTATTCTTTTATTCTCTACTAAGAATGGACAATGGAAAGATCAACAAAACTCGGAGGTAGAATAACCCCGACTGTCTGTTAACGTCTGTTGACTGTCTCTCGACCAGCTTGTTCGCTGCTCTAAAGGGGGTTGAGAATTGGAACAACCCTCTTGTTCACTTTCGGAGTCGCACAATGGGAATTTCTTATCTTTTGGGAACTTCTGATTGATTAGTGAATTATGATTGGGTTTATAAATTCTTACTGCTTCTTTTTTTTTTCTTTATTAGAGGTTATAAAATAATAATAAAACCTCCTCTGGAGTTCATCCGAATTAACGACAAGACAAGACAGTTTGACCAACCTTTCTTCACACTTTTATTTCTCTGCAAACTGGAAATAAGAAAGAGTTTATTATTCGTACAGTGGGCTTGATTTGAGTTGGATCGGATTCACTTCTTTGAGTTGACTTTTTGATTTCTTGATATAATACAATTCAACTTCGAATTCAACTTTATCCGGTTATCTGACCAACCTTTACTCCAACTTTTATTGTTCTGCAACTTGTAAATAAGAAACTGGGTATACAATTGATTTCATTCCATCTGACTTGATTCGACTTCTTGAATTCTTTGCACAGTTTCAATTCAATTTCGACTTTATCCGACTCTTGAATTCTTAACTTCTTTTCACTCACTTACTTCCTTCAATTCGGACCGAACGACGATCGACTTTTCATTTACTTGGTGGGTGTATTGTATGAAAAGAACTTTGAGTTTTTCTTGTGCAATTTCTACAATTGAGGGATTTGTGGGTTGATTTCAGAGAAGCTTGAGAATTGGAGAACTGGAAAATTGAGAGGCTGTGTGCAAGGAGATTAAGAGTTGGACGAAAGAAGAGGTGAAGAACTGGATGAAAAGAATTCAGTTTGTTTGATAACTAATCAGTTGAGTGAATTGGTTGAACTGAGAGGTTATTGAGGGAATTAGAGAAAGGAGAGAAGTTGAAAAGAACTGCGACTAGGCTTTAAGTGAGCTTCGAACAACGTCTATCAATCAGCTTTCAGTCGGCGTCGCGTCGAGTCAAGTCAAGTCACCTCAGTTAACGTCAACAAACATCTTTCAAGTTCGAACTATCAATCAATCAACTTCTAACCAACACTCCCTCATCTCACATCTCCATCTCAATCACTTCTTTAAACTCTCTTACCCCTTTCACCCCACCACAATAAAAATGTCCCACCACCTCTCCTCCTTCTTCAAATCCGCCGCCGACGTAGCCGAAAATGTCTGGGAAAGTGCTGCGAACAATCTTTCTAATAGTCCTAAACGCCATCGCGAGCGTGGTTTGACTGTTCGTCAGACTGGAAATCAACCATCTCAGCAAGCTCAGCAAGTTCAGCCAAGACGCTTATTCCCAGCTGTAAGACCAGCGCCTGTTCCTGTTCCTGCTACTGCAGGTCATCCTATTGGTCTTGGTTTGGGTTTGGGTATGGAACTGGGTGATCATGATCAATCTAGTGTTCCGAGCGGCGTTGAAAATCAAAACCCAAACTCAGCTGCAATAGTTGACACAGTTCACACAACTCATACAACTACAAACACGACCAACATCCCGCCACCCTCAACCACAGCCCTCACAAAAACCTCCAGCAAAAATACCCAAAGAAGTGCGAATAGTAAGGAAACAAGCACAAGCAAGAGTTTAGATAGTTATAATCCTCTTGTGACTACAAGTTCGACATACACGAATCCGAGTGAAAATTTGCCGCCGACGCCGAATTTGAGGGATGTGGATGAGGTAGGGAAGTTTGTGGATGTTGTTGGTGGTGGTGGTGCTGCGATTGGTGATGGTGGGAGTGGAGATGATAGTGCGGGGGAGGGAAGTACAGGGGGAAGTGCAAGTCAGAGTCAAAGTGAGGAGATTAGTCCGGTCGATGGATTGGGTATGTTTGGTCCTATTCCTGGTTCTAGTTCTGGATTTGTTTCTGGCTCTGGTGGTGGTGGAGCCAGTGTAGGAGGAATCGGTGTCACTGCGCATGAGCGAAGCGAGCGCCAAGGAAGTATCAATATGCAGACTCCCATCGTCACAGCCTCCGGATCTCGAGTTCACAGTTATAGAGGTGTTGATCATGGTCCTGTTACGATTCCTGGCTCGGGATCGGGATCGGGTGTCAATACTCCAAGATTGAATGCTGCTGGACTCGGTACTTCTGGAATGAATACGCAAGAAAGAGAACGCGCTTTTACTATTCCGAGAAAACCTGTCCCGATGACGCTTGTAGTCGGTAACACAGGTTTTGAAGTCGTACCTTATGGACGTCCTATTGAGGATATTGGAACTGGTGCGTGCATTGTTAATAGACAGGAATGTATGGATTGGAAAGATCAGTTCGAGGGACGAGGACAAGGTGAAGATGAGGAAGAGGATAGAGGTGAAGGTGAAGGAGAAGAGGGAGAGGAAGTTGGTGAGAGTGAGGAGGAGAGAAAAGAAAGATTGGAGAAGGAGAGAAAGGAGAGAGAGAAGCGAGATCTGTGAGTTGTTTTTCCCATTTTTATTTTCAAGTTATTTTCAAGTTTTCTACCCTTTTTGAAGCTATCGAAGCTATTTTCTTAAACTCACCATCCATCCATCCCCCCTCCAAATCTCCAAAAACTAACACTCCCCCCCAGCCTCCACGAAAATCCCCTCCTCTCCCATCCCATCGAACCTACCACGATCGCCACCGGCACCCCACCCACCGTCTCCCCAACCTACATCGCCGCTGCTTCCTTGAGCTCTAAAAGTCGGGGTTTCCGTCGCTCATGGACAGCCCCCATCAACGGCTTCAATTTTACCAGCTTAGGCGGAATCGGCGTCATGGGTTTCGGAAACACAAACCAAGATCCGAATATGCATGGAGGAATTGAGGATGCGGGAATGGGTATGGGGATGGGAATAAATCAGAGAAGTACCGCGAGAGATAGGTATTCTGGAAATAGTAGTGAGGGAATGGGAATAGGAATGGGTTCTAGACGAGGAAGTTTTCTGCGCAGAGCAAGTGTGAGTTTTAAGGGGATGGGATTGGGGATGCAGGAGTTTTTGAGGAGTGCAAGTGGAGGTGGAGCTGGAAGTAGTGCGTTTACTGATGGTGCTGCTGGTGGTACTACTGCGGAAAGAATGGGTATGAGTATGGATCATGCACGTGAAGGTGAAGGTAGAAATGCGGGAATCGAGAGACCGGTCACCATGCAATCGGAGTATAGAGGTGTAGGCGGATATGCGGGGGATGAAGCAATGGCCGTTGCGCGGGAAAGAGTCGCGGAAGCTGGTATGTATTTTCTTTCTCTCTTGTTTTTGTTTTTTTCTATCATGAATTTGATTATGGCCTGCATTCGAGTTATTAATGGTTTGTTTGGTATTGATAGAAACTCAACAACTTCGAAGCCATCGCCAATCAATGGTCCTGCCAAAATTCGAATGGGAGGAAGAATTCACAAGTGCGGAGGATGATGAGGATGCTTAAGTTCTTGTGTCGACTGTCTAGTGGTAGTGCGTTTACGAATGCGGAGTGGTTCTACAATATAGTGGGAGGATGGATATAATCAGGGTTGTATTGCACAGCATGAGATTTGTGGCTGGATGGATGGATAGTTTTCATTTTGCTGGAGGGGTTGCTTGTTGTGGAGAGGATAGGACAGTTACAGCTAGGGGTGTCTAATGAGTGCTATGCTATGACTATGATTATGAAGGAATGGATGAATGCATGGATGGATAAGTGGAATAATGAATATGATTGATAAGGTTTAGCTAGATAGTCGAAATTTGTGAAGATGTCTGGGGTGGGTGCTTGATCTACTTGGGCACTTCACTTACTTCACTTAGTAGATAGATGGTCTCTTGAGAGATTTGAAATCGATAGTTGCTTGCTTTTATTAGGGTTGGATTGGTGGGTTTGGTGATTTAATATGATTGTGAATATGAATGAATATCAATGTGGTTGATGTGGATGTGGTTGTGGATATGAATGTGGATATGTTTGTAGTTGGAAAAACCATCTTGTCAGAATGCAGTTCAATGAACATAGACCTGGACATCTATAAATCAAAGAATCTATAAATAACTGTCCATACCTACATCATAGTCATTCGGTATCGTAAATAACTAGCTCAGAAATGAACACACTTGACTTGATGAGTAGAGAAGTGCATGATCACGAAACGTATGGCACAGAGAAGTAGGTAATTATGAGTTTATTAGAAGTTGGTATTACTACCCAGGTGTGTTTGGGATACTGAGAGACTAAGATTGTTTCAATTTGTTTGCTCTTCGAATGCTTGAGGTATCTATATAGGTGATAAGCACATAGTTAAGAGGAGATTACAGAGATCTTTATGATCTATTCTTTTTATGGCTGATGGGGGAGTAGGAAGATGCGGGATTGTATATAAAGGTTGTTGGGTAGATATTACTAGTGTATGTTGGTTTAGTACTGGTGTTTTGATCCTCCTTTGTATATGTTCCTCTATTGTCTACATTTTCCATAGATAACTAGAATTGTTTCTAGCAAGAAAATATGGTTCATCTACCTAGGTAGGTAAGTGCTGTAGTTTTGGAAATTCAGTCTGGATAATAGTTGAGATGAGTGAATAATGGTAGGGATTTATAAGGCTAGAATTTGTCAGCATATTCTACTTTCTTGCTATTCGCTAGACAAGGTTCTTGGAATACTCATTTACAGGTACTGTATGATCTATACCACTGTCAAATCAAGGAAGCTAGTTGGATGTACAGTTTTTTTCTGTATATCCCTCTCTCCCTCTCTCCTGCGCATTACTCCATCTGACACCTTTATAACCATTCTTTCATTTATCCATCTATCTTCTTTTTCTCGAATTCGAACAAGGTGCATATTCCAAACTCCAATACATATCCACAAGGATATCAAATTGATATCTAATCATTCTTCGCTACTACATATCAACACTGTATATTTGAAGAAGCAAAATGTTAAGGAGACCTCCGACTCATCTTGAGCTCCTATTCAAGACTAAACCTGTCACTGAACAAGATGACGAGAACGAACTGGCATCAGAAGCTACTGAACAAGTAGTGCAAAGGGGATTGGGTATAATTCATATCTATGATTTTTTTTGGAGAAATGGCGAGAGATATATTTATGGTGCAGGTGTGTTTTTCAACCTTGTCTAGGGTTTAATTTTGATTGCCATACTTACTTAAATTGTTTAGACATCGGCTACTACGACCAAAAAGTCCCTGAGTACAAGGAGAAATGGAAAAATTTGGATTGCTATTATGTCTCAACCTGGGAAACCACATCTCTATCTTACGTCGATATCCCGAAGCCAAATTCACATTTAGTCACATACATGAGTGAAAGACAATGGTATCTGCCTCGAAGCCATCCACATCACCTACTAAACTTCCCTCAAGGTATTATATCATTTAGAACATAGAAACTTCGAATACTAATTTTTCTGTTTATAGAAATTCTCAATCTGATCCTGGGCTTTACGTTGGTCATCAAAGATCATACTCTCACACCCGATGTCACTTTAAGCAACAAAAGAAGTTCATACAAAATTTCACATTCGTACACATTGGACGGTAAGAGATATGAACCACCAGAGTTCTTTACCAGTGAAGATTCGGACCACCCGGTTCCATTGAGTACCATTATCACCAAGAAAAATCATGATTCAAAGGGCGCATACTTCATACTTCACAAAGTTTACCGTCCAATAATAGATGCAACAATACTTCGAGTTAGTAAGGCTATTTCAGTTCAAGGGACGAAGATGTTGTATGAGAAAAACATGTTTCATTTCTCCATGACAAATGTTAGCAGCACTGGCTGTTCAGGATATCTAGCCTTTGAGAAAGTACACAAGAACATTGTGGTACTGAAGCACTATGCTCGAAGACAATGGAACTTCAATTCCAATCAGTACTTTCTGATGGCAATTCATGCAATTAAGACACGGGTGTCAACATATCATCTTGAAGACTATCTCTACCATGATCACTTCATCCGATTCTTACACGTCATTGGTCCAGCCGAAGCTGCTATGATCAAAAAGTTACATTTTCACGGAAGAATTGTTACACATAAATGTAAAGGCCCTGAACGTGCACTGGATTGCGAAGACGACTTGTATGAGAGCCTTTACTTATACATTCCGTTAATCAACAAGTTCTGTACCAGTCTCCAAACAATGGTGATTAGCATTGGAGAGGATAAAATGTACTTTCCAATTGTTCAAACGCAATCAAGGGCCATTATCACATTTAAAGCTTTTGATAAGCTCTTGAGAACACTGAAGACAGTTCGTCATCTTGGGATCTATCAGTTGAACGAAGCTGAATCAACCTATAATATTGTTGAGCCTGGACCGATTAAGAGAATTCACACTTTCCCTGAACTTCATCGTAAGAGAGTAATAGAACTGGAAAGGAATGTTACTAGGTGGTTCAAAGAGAGAGCCGATAAGTGGGAACATGAGGAGATTGAGAGGCAGAAGATTCTTATGACTTTGGAGACACCACCCCCCAAGAGGAGAAGAGTCATGAATGCCTTGGATTTTCCTTGGTAGAATTTTAGCATGGATGCTCTTGTCGAACAAATTGTGCCACTCAAATATCTAGTTAGTATTTTAGGACCTCAACAAGTGTCCTTTGCGTATGAGAACTGTGGAAAGCAAGGGAGTGTGCTCAATGGCAGATAAGTGGGATTCTGAGAATTCTATTCCTAACTATAGAGGATACAATGTAGATTAGATTCAATACCACATTGTCGTAGATAGTATTGGCCTTCCTACATGATGAGCCTTCAATACAATATTTGAGACCGTAACTCTGTGATAGAAAAATGAACAATATTTGACTTTGTGATTACAATCTCAAAAACTGTTTGTCATGGTATGCTCTTTATTCTGATACATATACGCCTCATCCTTAGGTATCAAAATATCTAGAAGAATCTCATGTAGGGTTTTCCCGCTATGGCTAATAAATAAATGTGAATAAAGAGAAAACAATTTCGAGTACTTTATTGTCAGCCAGTGGTTCTTGATATAACATGAAGGCAAGGAATTTCAAAAATATACTAAGATATCCAATCCCGAGCAAGAAGCACGAATAAATTGCCAAGGCTCATTCATCTCGCTAATGAGTGTCACATGCAGTTTGACCTGAAGTGGAAGGTCCCCGGGACTTGAAGTTTTTTTTTAAACAACAGAAAGTAGCTTCCTTTTCAAGGTCAGAGCCACCACTGTCTCGTGTTATTCTAAGCCCTGATAAACATTTCTTCGGGCAACGCAATTGCCAAATTATTTGCTAAGCAATCTCGACAAATTGAGACTCAAAAGCTATAGCCAAGTTACCAGATAAAATCATCGCGTTGGATCGTGTATTTCTGTCAGGTGAAGCCAGGAGGAAATGGATACAGATTCAATCATCACACATGATAAACTTCTGTTATCAATATCTATTTACTTTGCCTCTTGATAAGTTTTGAATCCTCAATTACAAGTACTCCACATGGAATGCAGATTTAATCCATATATCTAATAAATTTATAGCGAACCTTAAATTATCTCCACTCCTGAAAGTCGAGATTGTCTGGAACATCTATCGAATCCAAGTTACAGCACGATGGTGCGACTCATCGACCCTTCAAAGTCGCAAGACATCTATGAGATCTCAGCCCGCACAGCACAGAGCCAAGCAACTTCTTCAAGTGATGGAGAATCCAACCAAATGAGTGGAATAGCTTCCAAGAGAGCATTTCTAGGCAAAAAAGCTGCAGTAGCCAACGCGAAAGAGCGTTTTCATCATGGGATTTGGATTGAACCATCAGTCAAAGAGTCTGACTTAGACTGGAGACCTACTGATGAGCAGTTGCTATTTGCGAATGATATCGGTTGGGGAGATAGTCCAGCCTCACAAAGGATTGAGAACAAGATGTTCAAGCTTCTTCCGAAGGAAGTTAGGGAAACGGAGAAGACAGAAGGAAAAGAGAAGACAACTATCAAAAAGCGAAAGGCAATGAGTATACCTGCGCCTGATCCAACAGATGAGACGCCTGAGAGTACAGATAGACGAAGCCAGCGAGCACGCAAAAAGCTCAAAACATATAATGACAGGTCATTAGCTAGGGTAGCTGTATCTTTCAGAAACGAGTATCAAAGCGATAGTGATGCTCCAGAGGACTCGGCCCGGCAACAAATAATTTCACCCAAACAGCCTCAAGTAGCGATGAAAGATCCAGTCAGCTCACCTGCTAGATCGGAGTCCGAGTCATCTGGCAGGGAGCCTGAAATTATTGGAAGACGAAGTCGACGAACACGTCCAATTGTCAAAACTTACAATACAAAGATTCTAGCTGGAACAGCTGTACATACTCCGGCGAAGTATATAGGAAACCACACTCTAGGGGTTGAAGCACGGCGACTAAGTCTGCTATCTGGACGACGTCGAAGAAAGGAAAATGATTAGAGTTCTCTGTACTGAATTGGCATTAGGTCGACAGTCTGAGAAGCGCGGATATGGAAAATCTCGAAAAACCTTGGGAAATACGGGAAGCTCATGGTACTACACAACGCCATTGGTATCCTTTTGCGTGGCAGTCTTTACAACAGAAATCTTTCACTATCACGTATCTTGAGCAAATTACGCCAAAGCGAAGAAATTTAACCAACAGAGTGGAGATTAAAGCTGGAGGAAACATGTGTTGAAGGATTCAAAGATTCTGCCTGGAGTAAGCCAGCCAGCTACTTCCAAAGTGGGAGAGAATCGCCACAAGTAGCATCTGCTCAACAACCAGTGTAAGCAACTGTGGCACTTCATGTACAGAGAACTATCGTGGTTTCTGTTGAGATTAATTCAGGGGATCAAGGAACAATCATTTGGACTGAACAGTCATCAAACACAAAATTGGTGAATCAGAATAGACCTTGAATAATTGAAACAAAAAATCTGTTGGCTCTGTAAAAAGAAAACGTTTAATAAATGTGACTTCTCATGAAGCACGTAACTCCCTGTAAACTTGGGAGCTCAGCTAACATCACTGTGAAGTATTGTTTCATCTAAAGTTCTCTCTTTCTGCCTCTTCCATCTCAGACGACTTGTGTTGATGAATACGTAGATGAATCACCTTATCTCTTGATCAAAAACTCAGCAATAAAAGCATTCTGATGAATTAACTGTGCCCGTAGTTATAATGGTGACCCTCTAGAATGGTTTCAATCATTCGAAAATCCCCTTTCGTATCTTCATATGCAGTTTGCATTCTTCAGAACCCGCATATCATTTGCTAAGATTGATAATCACCAAAGAACATTAATGGTGAATAATATGTTATGAACTGAATACTGCGGATATTATGCCTTCTTTTATATTTTTGTTGGGCTTGGATACAATATGTTGGTATCACTTCGGTGGTGATTATGACGTCTTTATAATAGATCTAACACATCCATTGATATTGTGTGTTCTATTCTAGGCTCAAAGCTACGAGAACTAGGTATATGCAATACACTCTTGCGCTAGCGCGCGCTCACGTGTGCATATCAATTCGTTTCGCAAAACAATCACTGGCATTTGTCAATATCAAATATACCGGATACGTTCGTGATTGTGTCGTACTAAGGATTGTGAAGTATCAAGCACTTTCATTAGAAGGACCTGGATAACTTCATGTGAATCCCGTAGAAAAAAGCAGTAGATGTGCCGCTGAGTACGGCATTAAAAAGCAGGTGAGCAAATATTAGGGATATGAAATTGAATATCTTTTGAAGTAACAACGGCAGTTCTACTTCTTCAGACATCATCGACTACCAAATCCCACCCCTTCTCAAGATCGAGTATGAATATGCTTTTTTTCGGCAATAGGGGCACACCATGTTCTGGGTGTGAGTCTGATGAAGAACCATCAACGAACTTGACAAATATCGATGAGATCAAGAGAGCAGCTCAAAAGAATACCCGGATGAAAGTTCCGAGAAAGCTTTTACGAAGTACATTATCGAGAACTTAATGAGAGATATAGAATTCCAAAGGAATGGTAGACGGTTTGTTTTTGGCCCTAGTATGTAAATTTCTGCTTCATATTTGCTTATGATTTATGCAACTATCTGTGCTAATACTATTCTATAGATATAAAACTCTATTACGATAAAAGACAGCGCCGTGGCGAGTTAGTCACTTTCTTTTTCAACTCGGAGTATCGCAAAGCACCTAGGCTCAATGAAGTCGATAAAACTTCTAACTTGTTGTTACGTTCTCGCCAGTTACTCGGTCTAGACCCTGGAGATTCTTGGAATTATCCTACATCGCACCCTCATCACATTCTTAAATTTCCAAAAGGTACGTAAAAGCACTTAAAATCTACATGAGCGATAATGTACATCCAAATTATATTTTTCATTTGTGATTCTTCATGGCTGACTTATGTTTTGCGTATAGAGATTATCAACAGAATACTTAGTTTCATTCTCGTTGTAGAAGAAGAACAAGGTTCCTTGGTCCCATATGCCAATCTGATCCCTGATTTTACTCGCAGTGGTCGTTTCAACTCCGGATAAAGGCTCGCATTGTTCGCAAGTCCGAAACAAGCAGTCAGTCAGTGTTGAGCACGATTTATCTAGTTGACGATCGTTTCATCGACGCAAGTTGTTTACGTGTCTGTAAAGACTTTTACAATCTTTGTTCAGCCTTACTATACCGAGACAACAGTTTTACTTTCACCGCATATGTATCCAGCATTCGAACTTGGGTAGTCGAAAGCGTGTGCATGGTAGATAATAATAACCCCAGAAAACGACACCAGGATGCAAAATTTGGGAAGCCTAATCCAAGTCTCCTGTCTCTCAGTAATTGAAATTATGAAATTGGTAAATGCATTTCTCAAATCCAGGATCCTTCCACGGTAGACCGCATGAGTTGGCTGTACTACGACCCGTTTCTTCGATTTCTTCATACCATAGGTTTGGAGAATGCAGCCCTTTTGAAAACGGTTCAATTTACTGGGGTAGCCAGGACTACTGCAAACCATTTATTGAGAGGTCATACTGCCTCCCTAGCATCAGATGACATACGACTTAACTTACAAACTTACGTCAAGTTTATCAACCAATTTTGTCAGGTATACAGCAGATCACCTTGAATATTCATCCAGAAAAAGGTAGAGACGGAAGTTTTGAAGAGGATCTATGTCCACTCTTGGGAGATCACATCAGAGAGCTGAAGACTGTCAAGACTTTGATATTACGTACTGTTGACAGTAGTGAGCCCGAGAAATATGTTCCCATTATATTTTCCCTTGCAACAGATACAATGCAATTATTTACGGACAGAACTGCGGGAAGGGCAGCCGAGGATCGGAGACTTGCAGGATTTATGTTTTAGGGTTTCATGAGGTAGGATTTGCATCAGAAGCAGATGCTTTCTGGGAGCAGTGTTAGGATTTTATTTTCCCCATCTAGTTATGTAAGTATCTTCATGAGAATACTTAATAAAAGATACAGTAAGAGTTCTTGTGATATGGCGCAAGTGATCCACGAACAATTGACGAATAGCGTGTTCTGAGAGTAAGGGTTTAGCTCAAACTTCCTCGAATGCTACTGAAACATCTATACCAACAAATGATTTCGATATGCTACGAATGTGATTGAGTATGATAAGATAAAGCATTGTTCTATGGGAACTAGCAATGTTTAGTATGTTGTATTCATTCACGTCATTAATTTCTATATAAAAGTACACAACTCTCTAAGCATTCACAACTTTACAGCCAAATTTCTCTGTTTAAGAACTCCAATAAGGAACCTACAAATGACAACATTTATTAAACCAGATGAAACTGGCCATCTGAACGATACAGTATATGTTGATAGTGTAGGATCCAAAACCTGGGCTAGTATTCTTTAAGCGAGCGCGGGGTTTCTCGTAAGGGGGGTTTGAATTTCTCCCTAACAAAAGGTTCCGTATCGCAATATTGCAAAACAATTACAGTCAAATTCTCATCACTACTAACAGATCCAAGGTTGATTCAGAGCGTGAGATATCATGCAAATGATGATTTAGATAACGCAACGATTATCAACACTGCCGTAAATATGAATAAATAACAGTGTCTAAGTCATCTCCGTTCATCAAGCTCGGTGAAGCGAGCGAAAAGCAATAAAACCTCAAAAACTGCACCAATATCAATAAGCGTTAATAAATGCAACTGAAACGCATGTTAAGACTTGGTCGTCTAGCCGTACAAGTTGCTAGTGCTATTTGATGATTCACGCTCAACGTAGAATCATTAATCACATTGTATATCCTGATACGGCATGTATATGCAGATCAAAACGTCTTTTCAAACCTACTATATTGACCATACAAGTCCGTATAGCCTATATATCATTAGAATCCTGTTTATCATGAACTAGATCCATGATACGGTGTTAGCTGTAACGATAATTTTGGTTAAACTCTTTTGCTACGGTTGTTGATTGTACTAAGAAGCCTTCCACGAGTGCTTGTAAGGAAAACAACTTCCCTCCTCAAAAAATTCTCTCGCTCTCCTTCTCATCTTTCATCAACAACTTCTTTGATCAAGGACTCCCTTCACCAAGAACTTCATCCATCGAGAATTTCATCTTACATACAAAGCTTCAGATGAATTTATTAAATTAAATATCTAGCCATTTTAATCTTCCATCAAGACCAAAAATGTCTGCGAAAAAATCTTACATCGAGAAGCATAACTCTCAGAAAGAGCGGCTCCGCGCATCTACCGAATACCCAGATCTTACTCCTGAGGAGGCCCTTCAGAAACGAGTCCTTGCTCTCTGGATCCATAAACAATGGTTTGTGAAAGATGGAATACGTCATATCATTTGCAGAGGTATGTGTATCACCTGAATAACTTCAATCATTCAATACATACTAAATTAGTAATCATTGTAGATATTGAATATTACCATTATAAAGCCCAACCTCGACTCTGGAAAAGTCTTTCACGTTGGAGATCAACGACTCAGACTCAGATTTATGTCGATTATTGGGAAAGTCCGGTCCCGCTAAAAGATGTGGACCGCGTAACTAAGGAGACACTTGCAGCTCGTGAAGCAATTGGAATTCATCCAAGTGAGGGAGGTTGGAATCTACCAAGATCTCATCCTAGACACTTGCTCAACTTTCCACAGGGTGAGTTTGCCATCATTCAACTCTTGTGATTTCCCATGTAGATAATGGCTAACTTTGTTCAACTTATAGAGATTCTGGACAAGATTATTGGTTATAATCTCATTGTTGGCGAGGACGTGGGCTCTATAGCCCCTAGAGCGATGACTAGTAACAAAAACAGCGACTACCAAGAAGCCCATTACCAAATGGCTCGCCCTCCTTACTCTGGACCTGTTCGCCAAGATCTTCCACGTAATGGATACCGTGTGTATGCTTTTACTGAAAAATATCATCCATCCATTGGAATGTTTGGAGATACTTTTTTCGAAAGAGGACCGCAATCTATCAAGACATCTGAATTGAGCGATGAATTCGGGCCTTACATTCAGATGCAAAATATTTTACGTCCAATGATTGATGCAAGCTGTCTCAGAGCATGTAAAGCTTTCCACGGTTATGGTGCGGAGATGTTGTACAGACATAACAATTTTACGTTTGACATTTCAACTTATAGGAATCCGAGAAAATATATGATATACGATCAGGATGGACCTCGTTCAAGCTCGACCGTCCTCAAACCAGATAGACACATAGAGAATGTTGGAGTACTACAGCCATATAAAGAATGGTTAGTTGAAGCTAAAAACGTTGTGTCTCAAGTAAAACAATCTATTGGCGACAATGATTTAGCAGGTTGGGCTTACCAAGATCCCTTCGTTCGATTCCTTTATAACATTGGCCCGGAAAATGCGAAGCTTATTAAAACTCTTCAATTTTCTGGAATCATGAAATCTCATCGCTGCGATTCACGAAGAGATCAACATAAGACTTGTGGCGAGGGCTTTATGTTGAACTTCCTTATCTATCTACAATTTATCCGTGAGCTTTGTCCGCACTTAGAAAAGCTTGTCTTGAACATTCGGAGAGATGTTCATCATCGTTACGACGATAGAGAATGGTTGAGATGGTCTAGCTTCCAGGAAAATCTTACTCCGCTCCTGAAAATTCAACTTAGAAAGTTAGAGACAGTCAAAACTTTGGTTCTTTGCACCCGAAACGAAGAGCAATCTACTGAGAAAAATCATCTTTATGAACCAATGGAGTTTCCTCTTGCTGTAGAAACATGTAAATGGTTTGAGGAGCGGGCAAGAGGTTGGGCATCAAATGCTTAAGATAATTCGAGAGTGCTCAACAGATACTATATGGATAAAGGATTGAGAGACTCAAGTCAAGCATGATTTGGTTTCATTGGGCGGAAGTGTTAGGAGTTTGGTTCGGTCTTTTGACCCATGTATCTCGGGGTTTTTTTTAGCTAGTAATGAATGGACTCGACTGATAAAATATCATGAATCATCTAATTTTATTTGACTCTTACAATCGTGATTCAACAACCTTGTATAGTTTACCTAACCAGTGATTTCACTGACAGCTAACGACAAATCCCACATTTAACACCAGGTGACTTTGGAAAGTTTGCTTGAATTGTATTCCTGTTTGCTAATAAATGACTTTTCCAGAATGCATAAATACCCTGCATGCACCACCCTAACTGTCACTTCCCATCATTCAAGAATGTGGCGTTCATAAACTCTCACTTGGATCAGATGGAAAAATTTGAACAAGAGAGAGGGCATGGAATCATGTAGTCGCCGTTATTGCGAGTCATGAATGCGGAAGCAAGAATTGAGCAGAGTGAATAAAAATATTCATATAAATTCCCATTGAATTTTGCTATACAGCATCTCGAGTGTATACGCTCGGATGTTTCATTTGAATATTGATGCGCTAATGCGTCGCTTAATGTCTGCTGTATAGACTAGCGTCGAAACAAGCGAGTCGAACTCTTTCCCATGGCTTTTTAAGCTCCCTTCCCTCCAAGATCCATTCCTACAAAGTTTCTTTCAACATCAACTTGATCATCAACTTCAATATCAACCTGAACATCAATAATAATATCAACTCCAACACCAATTTCAATACCAACTTCAACATCTAACTATCTCCCCCATAACTACATCAAGATGCCGGCACCCAAGCTTTATGGCCGCACTATTCCGTTTGTACCTTATACTCCAGAGGATCTAGTGGAGGCACGCCGCCAGTTTCCAGAAGAGAAGCTGGCATCCAGGGCTCTAGAAAAGCTTGCCCTTGCTAATTGGGAGGGATTGAGAAGCAATAGATGGTTCTGGAAAGACAACCACCGCTATACTTGCGGTGATGGTATGTTAAACCCACACGAACAATCTAATATGTTTAAGATTTCTTGCTCACTCTAATCATTTTAGATATCATTTATAATCAAGTCTGGGTACCTAGAACCAAAGAGATTCGTTGTCCTTCTGATTATAAGAAGTACTTGATTCCATTGGGTGGTCCCCCAACGCTATCCCAAATCGATCAACCAAAGCCACAGAGGCTTTCAAAGCTAGTCGCGCACAAGAGCGAAATGGATTGGGGCTTACCTCGTGATTATCCCCGTCATCTTTTGAATTTTCCACAAGGTACAATAACTCTAAAATGCCGGTTGCAAACTGAATACTAATCATCTGGACGCAGAAATTCTAGACGCAATTTTTGGATTCACATTGAGCACTCAGAATTACATTCTTTTACCTAATGTCTCCACCTCAAACAAGGTGCACAAGTATGAAGACTCCAAACTCCATCAAACTTACAAGTTAGGCGGAATAAGTGATGATATGGCTCTACCAAATACACCTCATGTCGAATCTCTCGTTGTAAGCACAGTGATCCACGAGCAACGATATGATGCCCAGGGGAAATACTTTGTTCTTCGCAGAGTTTGCCGTCATCTGATCGATGCAACAATTCTACGAGTCTGTAAGAGCATCTGCGATCAGGGAACTAAACTGTTATATGCAGGAAACGAATTCGAGTTCAAGACAACGAAGACCGGCAAATTAGGTGCCTCAGCTAGCGTGTTTGATGGCATATTATATCCAAACTCTTTGTCGAATAGGTCGTTTTGTCAAGGAAGAAATGACCAAAAAGCCACAGAAGTACGACAAAGAATGGCTGATGATGCTATCAATATCATCGAAAACGAAACACCGGTGCTAGATCTCGACTTTGACATGTATCACGATCTCTTTGTACGGTTCCTTCGTGTCATTGGGCCAAGCAAGGCCGCTATGATCAAGACTCTACATTTTAGCGGACCTGTCAAGTCACACTATTGCTCTCATGATTCCAGCTGTACAAAAGCTTACAAGTGGTGCGAAGATGACTTGATCGAGAGTCTTCTTTTATACATTACTCTCATTAAGAGATTTTGCATGAACTTGCAAAAGTTAGTGATTGTCATGAGGAAAGACTACGAAACAAGCGATAGCTTCAGGGGAAGTCGCACAGTCTATGACTCTGACGAACGAGAACGCCAGTGTTATGCACGCGTGCAAGCTTTGCTGGAAAACCAGATCAGAGAGTTGAACACGGTTCAACATCTACAGGTCTACGAGGATGACCAGCTGGAAGTAGAGTGTGCGAAAGATACAGAGGCATGGTTTTCTGAGAGAACTCGCCAGCGGGGACTTGAGGCACTTGAGAAGGCGAAACTGCAGAGCAGGATGCAGGCTTTGACTATTGGTGATGATGATCCCAGTAGCTCTGTCGAAACTCCTGTCTGATGTTTTGGAGCAAGACCGATGTCCCGCAACTCTCTACCGGCAAGTAATGAGGTTAGACCGCTAAAGATTTGGCGTTCAGGGAGAATAAGCATTATATTGATAAGTTCAAGGTGCTGAGTTTATAGCAAACATGTCTTTTAATAATTGAAACAATATGTTACACTTGGGTTTCAGGTGCTTATATTTGCAAAATCGTGACGAAAACAACATATCCACTGCTACAATGATAATCTCGTGCCAACTGACTTTTTTCTCAACTAGAGAACCATTGATTTATACTATGCATGAGCCCTAACTAATATCCCACAAGTAAGTCTTGGCAATACACAAATCAGGTACTCCCTGCCGTGTCTCTGACGTCTATCTCCCTCGATGTCCGGTGCTACCCGAGTGCTATTTTTTCCTTCTCGTTGTTATTCCAAATTCCATAGTATAACTCTATACCTATGCAGTGTAGCTAACACATTGAGGCTGGGCAAGATGTCCGCTTAAAATCAATAATTGTACCGTTAGACTGTGGTATAGTGTTGTGACTGACCAAGGATCATTTTCCTTGCTTTCATTGTCCAAAGTCGGCACATATTTTAACTTTGTATTTCTAGCAGTATCTGACTTCACTGGATGAGATGCATGAATTGAGTGAAGTTGAGAAAAAGTGAATATGAAAGGTCTGATCAGAATGGGAATTGGAATCTGGCATGTGCCTTATTCTCAGTCTCATGCCTCAAATCCCAAATCGAATACACAGACTTAAGTTCAGCTTACTGCAAGATCAAACCCAACATCAATCACACAAACAAGAAGTCTTGAATGATCGAGACGATAAATTGATAGTGATTTCTTCTCTCTTCTTTCATTCCTCTTAAATGATGTCTTCAGTCTCTCTTAAATTGCGCATTATCAGAATAAAGATGCCACCACGATTTCCTCCCCGCGTTCCGCGCGAACATATCAACAATCTTCCTCCGATGACTCAAGACGATCTGGATGCCGCACGCAAAGAGTTTCCTGAAGAGAAGCTCGCATCAAGATCCCTTGAAAAGTATGCGAAGAAGCATTGGATTAAAGATCGTTACTTTTGGAAGGATGGCTTTCGTTATGTCTGCGGTTCTGGTATGTTGACTTTCCAATCCAAGTTCACAAAATACCTTGGATTGTTTGAGGGTGCAATATAATTATTTAGTCAATTGCAGATATTCAATACTTTACAGCTACGATTCCTAGATACGAAAGGAAGACTAGCCATGATCCCCGAAAGAGAATATACCATATTGCTAAAAAATACTCCAACATTGGCTATGATTGATCAAACAAAGAAGAAAGGACTCCAGAGGTTGGTCGCACATCAAAGTGAAAGCGAATGGGCATTGCCTCAGGATCATGGTCGACACTTGTTCAATTTTCCTCAAGGTGAGTTGATCATTCTACAATGGGTGCATATAGCATGGGCTTCTCTTTGGACTCCTATGAATCATAATGAATATATGGTTCATTGCACGATCTGTTATGAAAACAATCATTCGATGAGACTTTAGTGCGTCCAAAAGAAACTCAAGAGCATTCTCACTCTGAACTCTCTCATTCTATCATGAATCCACATATTCATTTTCGATTGCTATTGCATTATGCGCCGCTAGTTTTGTTTGACAGAAATCATTAATATGATCTCCCGCTGCATTTTGACAATCGAGGACTGCACAATCACGCCGGATGTCACAACATCTGATTGGGCACAGGTTTTTAAGTCTCATAAGACCCATTCCCTGGATAGTGAGCAGAGTCTCGAATCAGAACTCAGCTTTAATACTGTCATCACACACCCTTGCAAAGATCAAGAAGGAACATACTTTGAGCTTCGAAAGGTATATCGCCCCAGGATAGACGCAGCTATATTACGAGTGTGCAAAAACTTCAGAGACAATGCAACCAATTTATTGTATAAGGAAAACGTGTTCCATTTCACAGCCATGGATTGGAGTGAAACCGAAAGTCCGATCTCTTGGATTGATTGCGAAAATACGCGCAGCTGGAAAATACCCGAGTTCGAGGTCACCCAGCGCCGGTTACTTGAACTTTCATTACTGTTGACACTAGTTCACGAGACAGGGCCATTTGAAAGCTTCGAGCCCGATTCCTTTGCCGTTAATGACGCTATTCGCTTGATTGAAAGCTTGGGGACTCCAGTACTGAAGGACTGTTGGTGTGCCTACAGCTATCACGACCACTTTTTCCGCTTTCTCCAAGCAATTGGGAAAGAAAGGACTGGAATGCTCAAGACTTTATAATTCAGTGGAACAGTCGTCTTACACGTATGTGACGGCAGCAGCTCTCCGCATGTCCCTAATGGTTCGAAAAACTCGTCGTGTTCTAAGGACCTGATTGATACCCTTCGTTTGTATATTCCGATCATCAATAGGTTATATACCGGCTTGGAGAGGCTGGTGATTGAAGTGCAGAAAGACCCCTATCTAGACTTGTCGTTACTACTTGACTTGGGTTTTTTGGACTCAGGCGGGAGTGTTCACCAACAGTACATAACCTCCCTCCTCGAAGGAGAGCTCCGAAAACTCAAGACAATAAAAACACTGGAAGTGTATGAAGTCCTTGAGGTCGAGGTCGCCGTCTCTGCAGCAGAGCCTTCAGTCGATAACCCCGAGCCCAGAAAACTCATGAAAAGAGAGAAGCTTGATATCGCAGAACCGACGATTGTATGGTTCAAGAATAGAGCAAGCAAATTAGGTAATGAGAAAATAGGAATATAAAACAGTAGCAACTAGGAAATCTGCAGGATGCTGTAAATTGCGTGATCATGGATATTTCACATGTATGACAGGGGAAGAACTGAATGGGGGTTGAAGGATGAACTCTTAAGTAATAGTGCTTCTGCGTTCGGGGATCTGTGAAGATCTAGTAAGCGGTAGACAAGAATATTCAATTGTAGCTGGAAGGAAGATTAATCACACGAAATCATAATGACTCGTGCTAGTTGACGTGAAGCTTTTTCAAACTGGTGTTCACCCCTTCATGTCCGCAGCTTTAAGCATTCAGCGCCTTGGATTATTGGAGCAGATATCTACCAGCCCCGATATCGGTAAGACTTTGAGCATTCAAACCACTCATTCTAATCTTTATATAAAACAAAACGAGTTATTTGACACTGGCCGATGGATTTATAAAACTGGGAGATACCCTGAATTTTCGGATCTTGCTCCTTCCCTCAACGATACGATTGGTCTCCTACTTAATACAACTGTACCTAGGAACATTTCTCACCCATATCCCACATCTATCCTGCCAGTCTCACTGGTCGGATTATCTTTCTTGAAATATTACCACGAACTCTAACATCTCAACAACCCATACATATCTCCGGATTCTCATCTCGTCACATGTTCTAAACACCAAGAGTGAAGCGGACTCAAATAGCTCTCCAATTCATTTCGCTCCATCAGTCTCGTCGCAACATATCATGAACAAGAACCATTTAACTTCAAAATTATGATTCGAAAATGGAAAAATGGAAGAGTCAACCCGCACTCACGTGCACCTGACTCAAAATTGGAGCTAGAGTACTAGTGCCAACAAATCATAACGATATCTTCAAGATCCTCCCCACACTTCCAACCTTTACTGAACCAATTTATACATCATGCATCCAATGTGAAAATATTTTTTCATATCCCAACACCAGATTCTAAGTATAAAATCACACCCTCCACGTGCAGACGTGAATCATGATCCTAACATCATACCATCAAAATCCAAACTCCAAACTCCCGTGCGCCGCGTACGTCAACCACATCTTTCCGCAATCGACAATATACCCCATACCCAAGAACCGGGTGAGGGATCGCAGACGTCGATCTTTGCTGTCGATCTAAAACATGCATATTCGGCACATGCGTTTGTATGGATATGGAAACGTGGGGTGCGGAGAGGAGCGCTCGGATCCAAATAATGCTTCTCTGTATCGTGTCACAGCGGAAAGAAATATATTTCCGTATTATTGTCACGAATGATATTCCTCTTGGATGGAAAGAATACTCAGAAGTTGATGGCTATCTTGCATTCAGAGGTATTGGCATAAATCATCATCATGTGAGTTCTACAAGGTCAAATAAGTATACCAACACCTCTTTACTTTCTTTTTCTGCTCCCTTTATACCCCCTTCTCCAAATTTTCACACAAAAATGGCATCATCATCGCACCATGACCATACTCCCAATCCCGCTCTCTATACCGGCAACCCTTTAGCCCACGCCCATACCAATTCCGCCAACTCCATTTACTTTGCCCCCTTTGCTGGTGCTCTCCAGCCCGGATTGTATCGACCTCCTAAGAAGAACATAGCGAATCCTGCACCTTTAGGACTTGCTGCTTTTGCATTGACGACATTTGTATTGAGCTTGATAAATTGGCATACGAGAGATGTTTCGGAGCCGAATATTGTGGTTGCGTTGGCTTTTGGGTACGGTGGGTTGATTCAGTTGTTGGCGGGGATGTGGTATGTTTCATTTTCTTATATCTGTTGATTTATGCCTATTCAATGAATTGCCGAGAGAAATCGGATTGTAGTGTGAGGAACTTTGGCTGATGAGCAATGATACAGGGAAATGGCAACTGGAAACACATTTGGTGCCACAGCATTAAGTTCTTACGGAGGGTTTTGGATATCTCTCGCGATTGTCTTGACACCAGGTGGATTTGGTATTCAAGCATCGTATGAAAATCCAGTACATTTTTACTATGCATTTGGATTTTTCCTCATGGTATTTCCTCTCTTCTTCCCTATTCCCCCTTGACCAACAAAGTCCACCAACTAACATCTCTCCAGGGCTGGTTCATATTCACCTTCATCCTCTGGATCCTCACTCTTCGCTCCACCGTCGTCTTCTCCTTTCTCTTCTTCATGGTCGTTCTCACATTCCTAATGCTCGGTCTCGCCTACTTGTATCCTGGAGACGCAGGTCCAAATGCGGCCTTTCAAAAAGCTGGCGGAATGTTTGGAATCCTAGCAGCGTTTGCGGCGTGGTACGTAACGCTAGCTGGATTGGCAGATGATTCGAATAGCTTTTTCACGGTGCCAGTGTGGCATTTCCCGTGGAGTGATAAGGGGAGAGAGATGAGAAGAAAGAGGACTGGAAGCTTGGAGGAGGGGAGTGTTGGGGGTAGGAGCGAGGAACAAAAGACTAGGCAAGCGAGTGTATAGTCGAGGGGTAGATGAATGTTGATGTGATTGGAAATGGGTCTGATCGATATTCAAAATGCGTAGATGGGTGTCAATACTCTGTGGAAAGAGCTGCGAGGATATTGCGAATGTTTGTAAAAGTTTGAGACGTACATATACCATGCATAAAAGATTTATAGGAATAGAAGAAATGAGTAGTAAAAGAATTGATTCAATTGAGAATAGTGACATTAATGACCATCATCGTTGCAACTGTCTTTCATGCAAGGATATATCAATGCTAGTATCAACATGAAAATTTTCTTGCGCTCTAGACTGTCGGAAATGATGTTTCGCACCGGCTGCTTGTGGTATGCCGCATCGACGGGTGTATTGGTGAACTTCATTCATTGGGGCTGTGATCGAAGCTGTTGCGGAAACTGAATGTGATATTGTGATGAAGCCATGATCTCGAAGGAAAGGCTCGAAAGGAAGGATTGGTTACAAGATATCCAAGAATCCTCCTTCTTGGCTGGAGTAAATATCTTCGTGCTTGGAAATGGCAGAAAATCGGCAGCTCGACGTTGGAAAACTTTGTCGCACAAATCGCGAATAGTTTCAAAATCAAATGACATCCCACACAAGAATCCCACCACTACAAATTTTTCTTCACAACCCAGCCCAAGGCCAAATGTGCAATGAAAAAAAAAGATTTCAAAAACTGGTCAGACGTCCATCAACACCCACCCCAATCCAGACTCCTAAGAGAACCAAAAAGGGTCGAGATCATCACCACTTTCTATACAATCAAGCCACTGTCTCCAGCACTTAATCGCCTTCCTTGCGGAAAGAACGAAAGCAAAAACGGTTTCACTCTAGGGCATCGAGGATCGACTCATCGTCCCAGTTGGAGTCTGTGGCTCTTGTAGAGAACACAGAAGAAGGACGTTTACTAAAGAAATGATTCTTTGAAGTATTGTCGATACTTTTTTCCCTGAGGGTCTGGGGAGGAAGGAAATTTATAGAGATTTGGTGAGGTCTGTGCGCAGGGAGGGTGGGAGGGAAGCGAGTGCAAATGGTGCAAACATGGCTGGATTGGGGTTAGGCTGAAAAAATCTGTAAGAGAGTGGGGCGGGAATGGGTTTTGGGGAAGTTTTTGGGATGAATTTTTTGGAGGGGGACGGAATAGCCTTGTTGTAAGGCTGGACCTGGAATATGCGGCTGTGTGCACATGGCTGTATGGCTTGATTGGTAGATTTATCATTATGTATCTGAATTTGCTTGTTATATCCCTGTTACTTGATGAATGGTCTGTTTTGCTCCAACCGACTTCAGTCTTTCTTCATTCCTCACTCCTATGACCTCGAGATGCTCAACCAACGCGTTTGAATTGTGAAATTATCGCTCGGGGTATGGCAACC
This sequence comes from Botrytis paeoniae, assembly GCA_004786145.1. Lineage (NCBI taxonomy): Eukaryota > Fungi > Ascomycota > Leotiomycetes > Helotiales > Sclerotiniaceae > Botrytis > Botrytis paeoniae. The sequence goes on along the minus strand of PQXI01000194.1, from coordinate 39,753 downwards.
AGACATTGCGAGGCTATCAGCACTCGTTCCAGTTCTGGCAATCTTGAGAAACTTTCTCTCGCATCGCTTCCATTGCTCAGTATATGTGTTCCGAATCTTAGCAGAAGGATACGCTCAAATTAAATGCTCAGGATTATTCGCGAATGGCATCAGTAGAATAGGTAGGTTCGAGTTGCTAGTTGTTATTCGAGTCTCGTTGCAAGTTGCTCTCTGGCTCAGAATGGTGAACGGAAATTGAGAGTGCATAGTAAGAAATTCGTCTTATATTGATTGCAAGACCTAGAAACACTACCGGCAAAAATTTTCCATCCACTGGAGGGAACAAAGCTACTTTGTGTCATTTCTTGTGATGTTTGAAGCGCAATTTGGTGGGTCGAGTTTGTTGTAGCTATAGAGCTGATATTCGTACTTAGGACATCGAGCCTGCTGTTGACTTGAATCAAAGATGCCCTGTATTCAGCGAGTCAATCAAATAATCAATCTAAAGGCAAGGCTTCATATTACTGTTGTCTGCTGCCCTGAAGTAGGGCCATAGTGGCCTTAACGCCCTCAAGGTTATCCCTAAACCTTTCTATCTTGCTCGCTTTCAAGGCCGTCTGGACTTTTCTCCATTGCCTACCGAGACTCCCATTGGCAACGGATAGGTTTCGCGACAACTTTAAGATAAACTGCGAGAGTTCATCAATATCGTCCTTTGCTAATTTCAGAGCGTCCTTGACCATGCTCTCGAAATGGGTAGGTATCCCACCAGCTTCATATTCAACCCGAATTGTATGAAAGACGCGAGCCACAAGTCGAAGCTCTTTAGACAAGCGGCGAATGTCTGCAGGAGCATCCTGAACAGCTTCCCAGAATTCAGCTGTTTTCCTTAGGGCATCCCCAAGTTGTACCGCTAGTGTTGCAATACCAATGACGCTTGCTGTGAAACCGACAGGATCCGCCATAATGTACAATATCAAGACTTCTCTCAGAAACTGAACGATAAACAATAAACAGATTAGTATATGTTGGGAGAAAAGAGTGAGCCGCGATAAACGTATATTTAAGTGGTGTGCTGCACTCAGCATCGAAAAGATGTAAGCCTCACACAACCCAAATAGCAAACCAATCATTAGAGTGCGGCACTGCTGCATGACAGGGGCTTTGGCTGCAGATGTCACAATTTAATCGGGATATAAGTCGCGAATAGTTATTGTAGGTGATTTACCCTATTATACTACAGTAATATGGATATCATGAAGTTCCTTTCAATTCTGCCTCGACCTCCTCGACAACAATTGCCCGAACATCTTCCCATGAAGTACTGGGTACAACTCTGACTCGTTTCTCTTTTTCTTCTAAACCAACAAATTCTTTGGGGAGTACTGTATCAAAACTGAAGCTCTTTTCATCCTTTAATGCAAGATCAACAGCATTCGCAAATTTGGCTGGGTGTGCTGTTGAGAGAGAAATGTGATATGCATTTGGTGAGCGGGAGACAGATCGTAATGAAGCAGCTACACCAATGGCCGAATGTGGATCCAAAACGTAGGAACCACTAGTATAGAAATCCTTAATTGTGTCGATGGTTTGCTTGTCGCTGACTCTTTCGCTCTCGAAATCTCTGTTCGCAGCCTTGAGGATTTCGTCTTGGACATTAAATCCACCATTTGTTTTCAATTGTTTAAGCCAAACCTCGACTTCCTGGCCGGCCTGCTTTTTATTCCACTCATCATCCATACCAGCGGCAGAGGCATACTCGTAGGCCAAAAACCACAGCAGTCGCTCGAAATTACTTGAGACAAGAATGTCCATAGCTGGGCTAAGAGTCTCCTTGACACCATCCTCGTGTGCTTTGACTCCATCTTCAACGAGTCCACCTTCAGCTTCGACACCATGGACCGCCTTCTTTTCGTAGTGTCCTGTCTTCCAGAAGCGGTATAAGATATCATTCTCGTTTGTCGCAATGACAAGCTTTTCAGCTGGTAGACCCATGCGCTTCGCGAAATATCCAGCTAGAATGTCACCAAAGTTGCCAGTAGGCACCACAAAGCGGACTTTGTTTTCGGGTTTATATCCAGACGACTTTTGAAGAGAGAAGTATGCATGGAAGTAATATGTCGTTTGTGCCAAAATTCTTGCCCAATTGATGGAATTGACAGCTCCAAGGTTCATTGTCTCGTTGATCTGCGGGTCCGCGAATAAGGCTTTGACGGTATCCTGAGAACTATTAGACATGTCAAATATATGTAGATGTATGACTCACCTGGCAATCATCAAAAGTGCCTTCAACAGCCAAGTTGTGCACATTGGCATCCAAAACTGTCGTCATTTGAGCCTCTTGCACAGGGCTTACTCTACCCTTTGGATGTAAGATGAAGACTGAGACATCCTTCTTGCCTCGAAGACCGTAGATAGCTGCAGATCCAGTATCACCACTTGTAGCCCCAACAACTGTAAGATGGTGTCTATCTTTTCCCTCCTTGCCTTTGTTCCGTCTGACGAGGAAGTACTCGAAGAGATTTCCAAGTAATTGTAATGCAACATCTTTGAATGCAAACGTAGGACCGTGGAATAATTCTAAAAGGTATAGATTATCCTTTTCGCTGAGAGGAACGAGAGGCGTAGTTTCCGGGGCGCGAAATGTAGAGTAACTTCGATTGATGATGTCCTTCAAGTCTGAAGGTGGGATTTCAGAAGGAGAGATGTAGAGGGAAAGGATTTCGAATGCGAGGTCAGAGAATGACAAGTCCTTCCATTTTGACTCCCAGTGCTCAGGTACTGATGGAATTTGTTCAGGAATGAATAATCCTCCATCAGCAGCGAGACCTTTCAGCACGACTTCTTCGAATGATAATCCGTAGTCGCCACCTCTGGTCGACAGATATCTTTGTGAAGGGGTATGGTCAGTCATGATGCTCAGTTTATATCGTAATTAGATGCGAATAACTTCAATTGAAACAATGTTTTTGATCAATGCAAAGATCCGCTCCGATGTCGGTTTCTGTGCGGAAGCCCCGCCATCTAGCGTCTCCTCCGCAACCCCGCTATCCAGCGGAATCTTTTGAACGTTTATTAAAGCTCACCTTGTCAAGTCCTCCGTCGACAGTTTACATCAACGTTCTATTTGACAGTCCATCATGATGAGATCAAAATGGAGACTGTTTTTTTTTTTCTTTTTTTTTGAAGGCTCACATTGGAGAACGTTAAAGTACCGTATCTCAAATATGGTGACTGCAGGACCCGTAAGATGTGACTCTTCTTCTTAACTGCCTATTTGCCAGGTAAGTTACATATTGCGTGATTGATGGATTTTTAAAGGTGATCAAACACCTGCCGTTCGAAACAGAAATATCAAATACACCTACATTGCTTGGACTTCTAATCACAGAATCACATCATGGCACAAAATATCTACGATCAAGAGGACTTTTTCAAAGCATATGCGCAGCTTCCACGCTCTGTTCGTGGACTGGAAAAGGCTCCTGAATTTCAAGTGCTACGTTCTTGGTTACCAAGTCTTGAGGGATCAAGCTTCCTAGATCTTGGATGCGGGTTTGGCTGGATGTGTAGATGGGCGCGAGAAAATGGCGCAAAATTTGTTCAGGGTACAGACGTATCTGAGAATATGTTAGCTCGAGCACGAGAGTACCCGGAAGATCCTTCTATCAGTTATCACAAAGCCGATCTCGAGACGTTGCAGATATCTCCAAATGAGTTTCATGTTGCCTACAGCTCTCTGGCTCTTCATTACATCGAGAATCTACCATCTCTTGTCGAGCAAGTCTATAGATCACTGAAACCTGGAGGAGCTTTTATCTTTTCTGTAGAGCATCCCATTTGGACTGCTCCACGAAACCCTGACTGGATTAAAGATGCGGAAGGTCAAGATGTCTGGCCACTAGATGGTTATTTGTTTGAGGGGCCTCGAACGACAGACTGGTTGGCAAAAGGGGTAGTCAAACAACACCGTTCAATTGCTACATATATCACGATTCTTCTTGATGCTGGCTTCATATTAATTGCAATTGATGAATGGGGACCAACACCAGAGCAGATAAAAGAGTATCCAGACTGGGCTCGAGCGAGGCATCATCCTCCGTTTCTACTTGTAAAAGCTACAAAGCGGGCCGATCAGAGTACTTAAAACATCACAATGCCGAGTAGTAGCTTGAATGCCGCCCGCTTCGGTTTCTGTAAATGCAAACCAGAGCATCGTTTGTGTCGCTTCAGGCGGACGAGATAAAAGGTATATTTGAGATATGTACTCTTTTCAATATTCGGTATTAAATCGGAGAACCAAGGTTTCGAATTTAAGATTGTCTAAAAGCATTTCAAAGCTTTAGATATACCATACAATTCAAACAATCTATCTCCAAAATCATATGGTTATCATTATGTAATATCAAAATATCAGTGCTTTCAATGTCTGATTCTATTTGAGTGATGTTGTACCACTTTTTACGTCCCAATAGAGGCCTGCACTACAGGGGCATCAAGCTGTAAGCACAAGCCAGCTAATCCACCGATCATCAATCTCAAAATCCATCCGTTCTTAAGATGACTCCTACGACATCTTTCTGGAGTTCAACCGTCCGACGTGTGCTCTCGTGATGTTCAAATCATCTCGCGCAGATTATCACGGCTGGTTAGAGTTCAAAGAAAATGCTCTGCCTAGCAATATATTCGGCTACCTACTCGTCCAATACTTCCTCCGGTATTTCAAAAGCAAACCTTTCGATACTGCATGCTACAATGATCCCAATGAGATCGCAAAATGCGGGGCACTTGGCCAACGGAGCTTTTTGAAACAACCATTACGAAATCGAGAAGGTCCCAGACCTGAGAAGGGCAAATGGGTACCTTGAGGCTAACCCTCCAAACCTGCACGAACTACTAACAAGCCAAAATAGGTAGTGCCCCACAGGCAGATCAATCAATTCGGTGAGAAAGACATGCATAAATCAATCGATCAAACCATTATGGACCTAGCCAAAACTTATCCTGACCACGTAATTCTCACTATATCTGCCCTCGAAAAACACGGCGACGCCCTCTTAATCGCAGAGAAAGTCCCAACACCTCATCTCCCAGCACGGAAAACGAAACGAGAAATAGCACATGTCCATACAGAAGGAAAGAATGTGGATTATTCAATGCACGCAGTACTCTCGCCCAGGGATTGCAAAGATGTGATTGAGAAGGGATGGGGTGAAAGAATGACCTTGGCTGGCACATTGAAGATGCCTGCGGAATATCTGATGATATATACTCCGAGAACAGAATCGGAATTGAAGACTGTGAGAGATATCTTGGAGGCTGCGATTGGGTTTATGACTGGTGCGACGAGACCTGTGGAAGAGTAGCGGATAGGCTATTCAGTTGAAAAGACTCATGATAGTCGACGATATATGGTCTATCACATCTTTTGTGGACGTATATGTCTGTGCCTTTATGATGATAGAACATTGAAAACTGTCATTTCAAACAATCTTCAAACTCACTATCCCCAGCAAGGGTATCCCAAGTGGGAAATACAATCACTTGTTCTATCCCGTCACAAGCTTAATTTAATTCACGAAAGGTTCATAATTCAGAGCCAGATATCCACAAAAGCTTGCTCAAGAGTATTCATTCCATTATCTAAATATTGAGTATCTGGCGTAAGAAATAATAGCTATCTAGTGTGTTTATCTAACCTAGACTCATTATCCACCCAAACCATCCGACCGTTTCCATTCCTATTCTTCCAGGCTTGCGCCAGTCTTACATGTATCGTATGTCCTATCCCATCCCATTCCATCCTGTTCCTTCGTTTTATTCATTTCTCTTTATTTTATAAGGGGTATTGTTTTCATCCATCCATAAGAAACCGCAGACCAATCCACACACGTGTCGCACACCAGACCAGATGTAAAGTACAAAAGAAAAAGGAAAATACATGTCCAGTTCGTTGACCCGAACTTTTCGTTCCCAACCATCAAACAATCAATCGCCCAAATCGCGAAGTCCAAGGAAAAGAAAAAAAATCCGACAAAGAAAACCACCATCCCTCAATGATTCAAAGGATAAGGATGATACTTCCCATCATTGGGATACATATCATCGTTCGCACTCCCCACACTCCCACCACTCAACCTCGATCCTCTTGTTCCCGCAACCCCAACGTTAACATTAACCGGTACCTCTCCTCTGATATAAGGCACCTCATCCCTCTCTCTCCTTACATAACTACTCCCCATTGTCATTCCCGGATATCCCTGTGGCGCACTCGTATATCCACTTGGCGAAGTGCCATAGCTAACACTTGCCCTTCTTGCTCGTCCCGGAACTGCATTCGCTGCCATGGAACTCAATGGCGTAAATGGGTTCTGCATTTTAGCTGTTGGCGGAGTACCCGAGTTGCGTTTTTCGCGAGAGGAGGGAAGATCTTCGTCTCTGTATCGAGAGCTGGGACTCATAGGATTAACATCCCTACTATCGTCGCGATAAAGTGGTGAAGGAGGCGCATCTCTATAGCTTGTTCTTCGCTCTCTAGCCTGATGTTGTGCTCTAAGTTTTTCCTCTTCTTTCCTTCTAGCTTCCGAATCGCGTTCTTTTTCGCGGCGTGTCATAGGTGGTGTATTTCTTTCCACTGTTACCGGAATTCTTTCTCCTCTTTCCTTCTTCTCAGGTGTAATCTTAACATTGGTATCGGATCCACGAACTCGGATCCCATCACTCTCTTTCGCCTCTCGTCCATCTTTGGCTCGAGATTTCTCTTTCTTCAAATCTTCAATTATACGGAGAGAATCATCCCTTTCACGACGGAGCTCTCGTTTTTCCCGATTGCTTTCTATTAGTGTTTCTTCTAGAGAGCGATTCTTCGTTTCGAGAGACTTGACACGTTCTTTGAGTGTACTGAGTACTTCATTGAGGGCATGAACATTTTGTCTTTGCTCTGCGCGGTCGGCGTCGGTATAGAAAGATGCTGAATTTACTGCCGCAGTGGCGGAATTGGAAGAAGAGGAACCGACTCCAGAATCAGAGGGGTGGCGTTGGTGAGAAAATGAGGGACGACGGGGTGTGGATGTGGGTTTAGATGTAATAGGTGATGATGAGGGAGTTCCGCCGTGGACTGAGGAACCTTTGGTGGAGGAAGTGTAGTGCACTTTCTTGACGGGCTTGGAAGACATGCTGAGGATGTTGTGTTTGTGTACAAAGGTACGTTTATGTACCACTGTAACTATTTGTGTAACCTGAAAGGTTTGCTCTGAAGCAACTCGTACCAATCGTACGTTGTGTTTCTGACCCGACGATATCAGATTGCGATTGATAAATCAAATGAGCGCGGGAAAATAATTGGATAACGGGTATGGGTATTGATGCAGTAGAAAGTAATCTATTCGTCGTTGATGTGAATTGAATGGATAAATAAGACCAATTCTATCCGAGAATTATTCTTTGCAGGTAAGATAAATGTAGATGCAGATGTAGATGAGATGGGAATCGAATCAATAAATATAAGGCTGAACAAGAAACACCTTTTTTTATTGCTCATTCCTGGCTGGAAATTTATCAGATATATACTCCTATTCTACACCAATTTCCAAGCCATCCGATACATAGCCATATCATTCCAATACCATAGCCAACCTGCCCCATGAAAATGAACACAAGAAGGATCAATAAACATATGACTCCTCTTCGAAAACCGGTGTCTATTATCTATCGTTCTTGTGCTTAGCCTAGTACCTGCCTACAAAGCATCCGGGTTTTGAAACAATCATGTACCCTTTCTGCCTTGACTTGATTCGAGCTTCCAATCACAGCCTCAGTCCTGCTGGGATATTTGACATTTCGCACTTTTCCTTCGCGGCTCATGGCGTAACCGGGGTGGAAAAGAGATGGTTTCCTAATGATCTCACCGAAGTGGATCCTGGCTGATCATCCCGTTGTGCATATTTCTGGCGTAAATCCAATCGCCAGATGATATTTTGTTTATTCCTTCCTCATTTTGTCATCTTTTAAGCATCTAATTACTCGAAGAAGACCCATTTGCCATTTCCGATATCTCGAAATGATAATGTAAAGGGATGGAGGGAGAATGAAATTACTTTTTGGGCCCCCAAACTTACTGTATTTTCAACCCTTAGCTAAAATCCAGGAATCCCAATTCCATGTCCGGATCTTTCGTAAACTATCAAATGATGATGACTCAGTCTCAAACATCCCTTTCCTCAGCTATCTCCTCATGGCTTTTCCCACGTCTAATCACGCTGATTGGTTAGCGAACGATCGAGAAAATTAAGCCCTTGTTCTCACAACCCATTTGACCCCAGGAAAGGGGCAGTGTTTTGATGTCTCTCTAGCCTTGTCTATATCGTTGTCTTCTTTCGAGATTTCGAACTCGCAAGAATCGTTCGCAATTAGTCAAAAAACGCCAGGGCAGACAGCTAATGGGTTCTTCCAGGGATTAAATTTAGGCTGTGCCTATTCCTTGACATAAAATTCCTCGATTGTTAATCAATGAGTAGATTTTTAAGCACATCTTATTGGATACTTTGAGTACTGTATACGGATTAGGTTAGAAATGCCCAATTCGGCGAAGATCGGAATTGTTATTTTATCTAGGGTATCGAGAAGATGGGTGTCATGGATAGGAATCAAAGTATTGTCCGTTGGGTCGACGTTGTACCTACAGATGCTAGTATTGTGGGTAGGACGGTTTGAAGTTGGAATACAAAGTTACGAAGGCTTGAGCCTCATAGAGTGGAAACATTTCTTTTCTTACTTGTTGGAAGAGCGGAACAACGATATGGATAAGAATGATGACAAAGTCATGTACGCACAAAATATCAAAGAAGAAAAGTAGAAAGTGGCATGCGAATTAGACAACATGTCGGTGCGTAAGGTGATGCGGGGTGGCTGCATGAAGGGGTACATTTCGATTGAACAATTCATTGTTTTTTGTTTGTCCATGCAAAAAAAGCCCTCCCTGCAATACTTTCGAGATTACTCACACGGTATTCTTTTAATTGTTTCTCTTGCTGGACCAATCTTTGTATCACCATTCCTCATTTCCAACAATTAACCCACCATCCGTCCATAGCACGGGACTCTACATAAAAACACGTACAGTTTTTATGACTCTTCCACCCCTCCTTTTCTCCTTTCGCACCACCGTCCTACCTATTCTTCACGTGTCAAAAGTCTCAATTGTCTTCTCGGATTTCAAGAATCGATAGGCTATGGCAATGTAACCTACGCTAAGAGACCTAGACTGCAAACTAATAAACTGCCGAGACGCGAGTTTGACGTCAAATATGCATCGATTAATGGCAGTGTGATAAGTAAAATGCATTTCTTATCGTTTATCGTTTATGAAGATTAGATGGAGGAATAATGACATGCTTTAAAGCTATTGCTTGTACTCGGTGTGTGGTTCATTGTATTTCCTGGATGGACGCTGGAAATTCGGCGACTGGAAAGTCGACGGGTAAATCAGAATTAGTTTCCGTGAAAACCAGAAGTAAACCCCACGATATCTATTCTTTTCTTTTTGTATGTATCACTCCAAAATTCTTTTCTTCTACATCCATAACCCATATATCAAACTATTATATTACACGACCAGCAGCTTCAAGCAAAATCCCAAATTAGCCATAATCAACCAGTCTGTCCATGCCGTCACTGTGTAGAAGCCCGAAGGCAGAACTGTGTAACCCCTCTTAACCCCTCACCTAAACTCTAATGATCATCCTTATTTTTCGCTTTCCTTTCGAGGCAGCTCTTTTGGACGGGGCACGGGTACTCACATATCTTATACCATGAGATGGGTTAAGAGTACATTTGCATATGCCAATTAGCGAGAAGGGAAGTCATCGATTTTTGCTTTCGGTTGTACATACATAGAATCCCCGGGTATAAAATACAAAGCCAAAGGAAAGGCACCAATGGTCAAGCGCCGATATCATTCGAGAACGCTCAACCATTTTTATATTTCCGTTATTCAAGGGGTTAAACTAACAAAAGTGGACCAAAGTTCAGTGACCAAAATTTAGACACAGTGTACGAGTGCAGGTGTAAGTTTAAGAAACTAACTCAATACATCCATTCTGAAGAAGAATAGAAAACAAGCAAACTAAATCTAAGCAGCTACAAGGTATCAAGAACTAAAACAATTCAACAGCATCGTGAAGAAATCCTCCTCTCTTTTTTCGGGGTTTTTTCTAAGGATCATTAGTCTGTGACTGTTGGTGTATAGGTGTGGCGTATAGTACGTACGTATTATTCGCCGCGCAAGAACGTTCTGTGACCCTCTTTGGTACTGTCATTCCCAAGTCTTCGTGTGAAATGAATGCTGAAAAGACCTCATGAACATCCGCCTCTTTGTCGTTGTCGGTGAAATGTAGAATATCAATGTCGCCTTGGATGTTGAATCTGAATCCATAAATCGTGAAATAGACATCGCATCTATAATCCAATATCGCGACTAGCAACCCCCCTCAAACCCCCTCAACACGAAATCCTTTACCCACAATCCACCTTTTCAATTGTCCCAACTTATTATCCTTCTCCGCCAACCATCTGTTCCTCTCACTAAGCTTGTCATCCATAATTTTGATTACCTCCTTCATCTTCTCAATCTCGGCAACTTTCTCCTCAAGTCTTTCTTTCAATCCCCCTTCACTCAAAATTCCCCTCCCAGTAAAACCCCTCCTCATCATTCTAACTCTCTCCTCCGCCTTCTCACCCCTAAATTCAGCTCTTTCCCTCTTTCCCTCTAACCTCGCAACTCTTTCTTCAAGATACTCGATATCCCCACTCTTTCCCTCACTTTCCCTTCTCAGGATCTCTCTATCTCCCTTAAGTACATGGACTATATCTTGTAATGCACTGTTATCAGAAATCAATTGCCAATTCCTGCTCTCTGCAACTGCCAGTTCTGTTTTGAGTGATTCGGCAATAGCTTGTAGTTCGGCATTGCGGTCTTCGAGGTCGCTTGCCAATTCATGAACCATAGTGCGGGATTGAGAAGTGGAGCGACGATGAGAGTTCGAGTTTGAGCGGAAAATGATGCGTTCGTGGCCGTGACGATCGCGTTCGAAGAATCCGCGAGAGCGAGGACGATCGTAGGACATTTATGTTGTCAATTTGGGTTTTGTGAGTTGGGGATTTTGGGATCAAACAATGGACGAAGAAGGATTTTTGATGTATCCAAGTAGATTCGTAGAAGATGAGATGTGAGGTTGGCTATATTTGACAACAACCAGATCTAGATGTGCTCAACGGGTCTTTTCTTAAAAATAAGGAGAAAATTGTAAGTATGACCTGCAGCTTCAGAAGCGCGTATGTATGTATGTATGTATGTATGTGTAGAAACAGTATTGGATGATGCACTTCTTGGATTGTTCAATAAGAAGGGAGAGGTTTACAATATATGTATAGTTGCCTACATCAAGAAAACTCTCGCGCGTAATAGATCAGGCATAGGCAAAATGCAAGATTTCTCTGGCACATCTCGCGACTATCGAATTTTCGCACAACCTTGTGAAACATCATGGGGCAAGATGGTAATACTTTCGGCATAACCCGGATCCTAATAGAAACCCCGGAACAAGATTAACAAGGCTATGAAAACACGACAGAGAATTTTGGAATATTGTAGAAGAGATTCGCGGCTTCGGCGTCAATTCTCTTCCATGGATTGTGAGGGCCGACATGGAAAAACGCCTCATTTGGATTACTTCATTTCGCATCTAATCCGATCTTATTCATGCTTGACAAAGCGATTCATCCGTCCGTGTGACATATGTAAGTCCATTTAAAGAGAAACTTCTCGCCACATCTTCATTAAAACGTCTAAAATAGGGACAAGGAACATAGTAAAGAAAAAAGTCTCACTTGCCTTGTAATGTCTATTCTCTTGTCAATTTTTCCACTCCCCCTCCATGCCAGAAAATCATGCATACCCAACAATCGTCTCCTCCCCCATACAGAAACACAACTTCTGTCATACAAAGGTCCCCCAAAAGTACCAGCCACTCAGCTGTCCAAGGATAAATGGTTCGCTCAGAGGATTTTACTCCTCCTGCACACTTGCGGGAACTAAAGCTTTACCATATCCAATAACGCTTTTTCCATGACTTTGACTCAAAACGAGAATTGTCAGAGCATATCCTGTTGCGTGACCAACTTTCGAGCCTCTAAATTACTACAATGTGGAGTGGCTGTGCGGCCCCCAAATATAAGGCTGAGGCGTAATCATTCTCGAAAAGACCCGATATCATTTGAACAATGTCTTGCAAAACAATTTCCCAGGGAAGCTTGGCTTCTCAAAGTACAAATGCTGATGTCAGATTTCCCATAGCATCATTCCACATTCGGAACTTTCCAAACCAGCCACTTCTCAAGATAAATCCTAAATTTTTCAGCCACATGTTGGTCTGTCGTCACGATGCAATCGTAACATTTTTGGAGATCCATTTAATGATTTGATGGCCTACAAATATGGCTGGAAATGCGGCGGAGTCATCCAGACCCTGTCGCTCAAAATGAACTCAGTAGTCGGAACCGGAAAAAACGGACAAGACATGGAAAACGTGGTATGATGGAGGGGAAATCTCTGCAAGGCAGACTTTGTGAAGGCTGGATAAATGTGACACTCGGATGTAATGATGAATAGAATTGCAATATTTCGAAATACGTGATGACGTTCCCTATGCTAGAGAAGAGCTTTCATTCGGCGTTGAGTCAGCGCGAGAACCATTCTTTGCTGGGAACTCATTATATTGAGCACTAACCGATTCAATCAAACCCACAGATCAAAAGGTTGCCGAATGAAGAATATCTTGACATGCTTGTTCTGGAAGCATGAAAGGTGTGGATGGATGGATGAGGCTGTACTCTTTTCTCAGCGCGTCGGACACGAGTGCGAAAACCTGGAGATCATGGCACAAGCCGCACGTGATTGAATAATAATTATGCACCAGCAGGGCACACGCAACGATTGCATAAATCCCTCAGTGCATCGGCAGCACAACAACACAGACACGAGATTTTGAATCTTACATACACAAATTACTCCTTTTCAGATCACCCACCGGCTTCTCAATGTGAAGATCTATCTCACTTGAACTTCGTATATGTCTAGCGGTCAAGCGGCTAGTTATGCAAAACAAACGCTGAGTATCGGATGAGATGCGGTGATTCTCTATCCTATGCTATGCAGATTATTAATGCCTGCGCATTGTGGCGGCATCCTGTCATCTTATATACTGTAAGACTGTAGAAGATGCGGCCGCAAGCGGTCATCATCTAGACCGAAGCTTTCTTGAAGAGGCTCGTGTTACCGTGCGAGGAAGCCAGCTAAAAGTCATTAAAGTCGACCTTGTTACCACTATTCTACATTACCAATGCCGGTACCTTGATGCGGGCTAAGAGCGGGCGGATCAGAAACCGCATGCACTTCGCCTTGATGGCGATGTCATAGAAATTTGCAAATATGAGTTCGCAGCAGTTTTGCATTTTAGTCGGCGGTGAGTCTATGTATCCTGTTCGCCCCCTGAAGTTTCCATCTAAAGTCTAAATAGCAAGCTCTCTTTTTACCCGGGTGCACGTGTAAGTTTGAGCAATGATACTCTTGATTGGACAAAAAAGCCAAGGGGGCTACGCGAGAATTGGTTAAGGGATATTTGAGCTAAGACATCAGAAGCATGAGAGGAATTTCTCGAGCATTGAGCAGCCTTCACGACCGAAAAGTACCTTGAAAACAAAGTAGGTTCCAGTCTAATGCATCCTAACATTTCTTGATATTTCAATTTAATATTTGCGGGCATCAAGTATTCTACAATCACTATGCTCTCAATATATTGCTGGGAAGTGTAGATTTGACGATCCACTTGCAACAGCTATGCTGGCCAAGCTGATGCACTCCACCGAGCATCTCGAATTACATGCATCATTCAGACGTCTTTTAATCCATCCACCCACAGCTTCCTCACAAACCCCCAGTAAGCCTCTTCACCACCCTCACCTCTAAACATTTGCGCATGCTTTCCTCCAACCATCTTAATCCTCTCAACCCTATATCCCTTTAGAGTACCTACTTCCCCGTGCTCCTCCACGTCTTTCCACTCAATGACTTCATCCTCCTCGCTATAAATATACCCCCTGGTAGCTTCCTTCTTTACCAACCTCTCATCATTCAAACCCTCCAATGGCCCCCTCACCAAATCTCTCCACACCCAATGTGGACAAAAATGTACGATGAAGTACACTATAGACGCAGCTACAATAGCAATAACCGCTAAGGGTATATATAACAACCAAGGAAGTTTGGCTCCAGGCACATGGAGGAGCGCGTGCAAATCTCGCTTAAACCACGGAAGGGATGGACAAGAATCATATACGATGCTGGATATAGGAAGCGGTTTTCCTTTCAGAGATTGATACAACCCAGCGATTCCGTAAAATCGTTTAGCACCTCCGTTACTAATGCAATGGACTAATAACCTCGCTCCTTGATCAGATGATTCGGAGAATAGAGCATCGATAGCAGGAGCGGCGTCTTTGCGTCTTCGGGCTTCGGATTGGAGGAGGAACTGAGAAGTCTTCATAGTGCAGAGGACGATACGGGAGAGAGGGAAGAGATTGGTATAGTAGGTGGTGTAGTAGGAGATATGCTTTGGAGCGGCATTGTTCCAGCTACAAAGGAGGATAGTTGATGGATCAGATGGAGGTGGTGTGGTGGTGGTGGCGGCGGGTGAGTAGAGATAGACACAGGGTGATAGTCTATTAAAAGTAGAGAGGGGTTTTGTTTGCACCATTTTTGTTGCACTTGCCATCGCAATTGAAATCCCTAATATATCACAAAAATTTGAACGAAGAAAAGAAATAAAAGAGGATGAAATCTGCAGGATGATGATTCTTTCACTAGAAATTTATATCACTCCGCGAATCCGCCGACTGGGCAATTATGCAAAAAAAAAACTTTTCAGATCCAGTCCGATCAAGACTGCCAACGCGGCAGTCTTAATGAAGGGATCCTCATGTTGAAGAATTCCGAATTTGTTGAGCAACGGGTTTGCCCCAGTTTGGTGACAATCCCGATACGTACGTATCGCCGGCTCGAAAGCGGGTCTTTTCTTTTGATACCGAGGTCCGTGATTTAGTTTGGGAAGAAATGATATAAAAGTCTATCAACGTCCACGCTGATATCGACGCTGACAATGAGATAACCATGACGGACTCATTTGATCCTTCTAGCCGACGTTTGATCATTCCGAATATAGCCACGGATTCACTGAAGCTTTCGTCTTGCACAAGACATATCTTGGAAACTGGACCTGGAGATATTGAACAGGCAATTTTTGAGATCAAGTCGAAGACTACATGGGTTCTCTCAAAAATGACGCAGAACCATCAAGCGATATCAATCATATCTCGACAATTTGATTTTTTTTAGCACGGAATTGGGGAAATGTCTGCAGCTTACATAAGCTAGGCTCCAATTTCATGGCCATTGAACCGTCAAACCAACTTCAATGGCAGAACAATCAGGATGAACTCACGCATTTTCCGGGGTCTAATCTGTTGGTTTTATCTACATTCTTCTGAGAAAATGGCCTCTCTAATATCTTGGGAGTCCAGATACAAGCCTCCTGCATACCCACACCATCGCTCAATTTTAGGCCGATTCGGATTACACGAGCCCTTCAACTAAAGCAGGAAGCTGTTCAAAATAACACAATTATGGACGGCGTGAAGAACAGCAGACAAGTAAGAAGAGGAAGATCTATAAGGGTTAGCGAAACTTTAATCGTGGCTCGACATCCTGCCATATGTCCATGTATGCATAAAGATGGACGATACTTTCGCAGATAAAGTAAAAGTATACGACACAGCCCTTCTGAAAAATTGTAAGATTACTATTCTATGTCAGTGGTGTCTGTAGTATGAAAGAACCAGATGCCTATTTCGTGTGCCTTTTCGCTTGTTTCTGACACCGATGAGATTGGTGAGTTCTGAAATCATTTGGTTCGGAGAGAACATGTGCTGCGAAGATGTATTTCAAAGTTTGGAAGACTAAAGAGCTATACGAGGGGGTCATTTTTTCGTAGAAAGAGAATTTATCTCGGTCTTAGAAAGCCGGAAAAGGAATTCGGTCTTATTTTGGCTAAGCAGAGAGAAAACTTTAACTTAGATCCAGCATGAGTTATTGTGGTACACGCGAGGTTTCGAAGTACTTACTAGGTATTGACTGTTGTTACCGGTATATCGATGTTTGACTTCCTCCTTTCAAGCAATTGCCTATCAATCCAACTTGCATGGCTCAGTATCCGAAATAAAACTCTAATCGAAAACGTTGATGGCGACGGTCACGAGGAGACTCTTCTAATTCTTGAATGGCTGGAACGACGGGTTTCAAATACAATCAAGCCCTGCCATTTCTTCACCCAGATCGCAGATGCGCCAACCCAGTCTGATAAGAATTCCACAGAATTGTACAATGAAGTAGATAAAAGTAGCGAGTAGGATCATGGATATGATGGCAGGTGATTTTGGAATATAAGAAAACATGACTTCGTATGATGATAGATCTCGCATACAAAAAATCTCGGGATCATTAAGAGGCTTCAGTATCATCATTATATGCCGAGGAATATCTCACGGCAATGATGTGACCATTGGGTAGCTGTACTAGCTAGCAAGGTGCTGGATGTTCAGAACCTTAGTCGTAGTACTATCCTTTTGTAATTTGGGAGATGTCAAGAATTTTGAACACATCGGCAGTCACTTTGGCTAGTCAACAAGAAAAAAACGAAGTGTCGAGGGTAAAGCTGTATCTAATGACGCTCTTCGAAAGGGCGCACTCGCGTAGTTGCGTAATTAACAATGTCAAAATCCTAGACTGACTGATGATGAGGTCAACAACTTATCATAGTCGTTGTTATGCGGAGAATTGGAGTACATCTTTCAGTATGCATCATGTTTGACCAGCTTGAATATGATATCGAGAGAAACGTGATAATGAAACCGTCAATTGCAATTCTGGGAAGAAGCAATTCCCACAAACTGTCATCCGGTCAGCGAGAAACCATCGCTTAATTCATCTCAAAAGAATCACATCAAGTAAGAACCCAATTTCTCACATTAGCTTCAATATAATCTCAGCACATTTCTCTCAGCGCGGACACCTACTGTTTCACTTCATTATAATGATGTGTAATTTTACCGCTGCTCCACATTATCCCGTCTTTTTTCTTGGCCTGCGACAACAATGTATCAATCACCAGAGCAGAGATCTCTTTTTAAACTCGATACTCGATCCGATTGCTTATGAATATTCGTATGATTATTCTTACAAATATGACTGCAGTGAATATTTGACCTCAAATACTCGTACAAATCATCCTCCACAGATCAACTATTCGGGAATACCGAAGATATAAGAAGATCGCTCCAAGGGGCTTGAACGAAGCAGGACCGAGAAAAAGAATTTCTGTGGAGCAATTGCAAGGCAAGAAGTCTCCATGACTAGACCGAGCACTGACGCCATGTACTCATATAGCCATTCGGAGGTGAAGCTGGTTCTTACTGTATATTGCACGCCAACCTTGATATTGTCAATTTGTAGTTGGGAGATCGCGAAAGTTGGCGACAGTAATCTGCCTGACAGTGGAAAGCATAGAATGCCAGCGATGGAAGTTCGTCTATGGGCTATGAGAACACAAGTAAAAGGATGAGTTCATCAGGCTGTAGATATTTCGATTCGAATCGCACAGCTGGTGGAACTGGCAAACACAAGTCGCTTCCTGGCTGGTATTTGGCTTACTCTTTAAGATGTATACTTCATTTCTACCTCTCAATGCAAACCCCTTTGATAGCATCCAGCAGATGTATTTCTAATTCCGTAGAGATTATTTAACGGTACCCACGCAAAGAATTGTGGTGAATGAATATCATAAGTCTCCATTCACTGCAAGAGTCTCAGTGACTAATTCACTTCTTGCCTATTCAAGATGCCATTCGTAATCACCAAAAATCCTTATTTTCCCATATATACCTACCTATATATAGCTGCTCTTCTGCTCTCATACTCGGCCAATGAATCATCAATTCAACGGCGAATGTGAAAGCAGGGTTCCTTATTCTACTCATGCAGATCTGTAGATTGGATCAAATTTGCCTCAAGAGACTTCCTAAAACCATTCGGTTTCTTAGGATAAATATATATATGCCAATACCAGACGATACAATAAGCAAGAAAAAATGACAACAACTCATCGTCAATGGGGTCTCACAAGAAAGGACGATAAAATTGAACCACGAACAGCATCACAAAATTTTCTCTTCTTCCCTGAGAATCCCAATACTTCTCAGTCACACATTCTTAATCAGGGCCGCGGATGATAGTTCTGGCCGAAAGAAAGAAAGACTCTCCTAAACCCATGTTAAGTTTTTCCTTTGTGTCTGCATGTTTTGTTGTAGTTCCAATACCCCTATTACACAACCCTTTTATACTTGCGAAACGCACTCAAAACACTCCTTACTTGCTAAACCATATCAAATCCACCTCGCCCCATCTTCCCAACTCCACTCTCACAAAATATCTAGTGCAGCTCTCTCATAACCAGCAAAACCATACAAGACGGTAGATTAACTCTTAGGCCCTACACTGTGGACAATCTTATGTCCCAAATGCTTCCTTTAACAAAGTCTATAACATGCTCAATCAAGATGCAAACTCTTCTGAAAGAAATCTTAAAAGAGATCTAATCTACGAATATGCACTTTTGCTAACGATTCACGATTCACTTTGAATCATGAAAACAGTAATCTCGCTGCTTCTTGTTCTCAGAGGAAATTCTGCCTAGTGTCATTCAGAATTACCAGACAATAGTATGCGAGAAAAAGCGGCAATAAGAATAACAAAGACAATAACAATGCAACCAAATGACAGCGACAAATCGCGGACATCAGACTGTCGAGGAAGCTCCAAATTTACAAACTAGAACTAGTACAACACTTCGAGTTGTCCTGCAATATAGTCAATTGCAGGATGTACCACAAACCATCGAGTGCATGTCTGCTATTCGTTCATTTATCATCTTACACAAAAGAAAAACTAGAGATAATTATATAGACGAGGAAATATGTGTAGTATTCGAATATCCTAGTTCCGAGAGTGGAAACTAGGAGCGGGAACAAGTGTGCGGAATTTTGGCAATGTCATCGAGCAGATAAGAGCATGTTATTCATTGGATGATAGCCACTGCAGACAACATGATTTGCTTTGATGAGAATAAAAGTTAAGCATATCAATGAATATATCTATAAGAAGAGGCTCAATAAACGATCTTAAGATTTTGCTACGTAATACAAGATTAGACACGACACCCCAATTGGGGAGCTGTGTAATTGTATTCAGGTCAAAACCTCCGACCACTGAAGAACCAATACTTCCTAGCTCTCCCCTCTAGCCATCACGCAAGGCCTTGCGCGCATGCTCGTAATTTATGCTTCTTCTACACATAACTTCATCCCTTTGAGTTTCAGACCAAAATTGTAGAAGCTGAGAATTAACCCAGGCGCTATTTTGAATGATATCCTTGGGCTTCTGCAGCCTTTGAGGCACTTTAATGGATACTTTCGATGATGCATATAATTCTGGGATTTTCGATAGTGGCTCATATTCTCGATAGATTGGCGAACCATCGCTAGTTTCTTTTCGAGAATTTGCTGAACCACTCTTCTAAATCAAGAAAATCTCACTTAGGAGCTGATCCTGCAGGCGTGATAGGAGTTGATTTCGAAGAATCCGCAGCTGAAGAAGATTTTGGAGAGTCCGCGACTGGAATATCCACGCGAACTCTTCCACCTCCATTTCTACCACCCCTCCTTCCCATAGTTCCACCTCTACCACCACGCGAGGCGGGATTAGCAGGTGATGGAGCAGGTGCTCTTGGGGCCGGAGCAGCACGTGGTACTGGATTGCCAGTATTCCCCTTTCGTGGCATGACGTGAACGGTTCCTTGAGCCACGGAAACCGGATTTGCAGCCATTGCTTTCTTTAAACCTTCTGCGTCTTCAAAATCGGCATATGCAAAGCCTTTCTTTTTGTCTATCTCAACCATAGAGACTTTGCCAAACTTCTCTAATGCTTCTTTTAGCAATGGTTCGGTCACACCTTGAGACGGATTGGCATGTTTGATGAAAGCTTGTCGGGAAATTTTGGATGAAACATCCACTTGAGCTTTTGACCCTCGGTTTGAAGTAGCCTGTTGAGGTGGTACCGTAGCTGAAGCAGCTGGAGTGACTTTTTGAGTTGGTTTTGGTTGAACTTGGGGAGCAGATGAAGGCTGAGAAGTAGCGGTACTTGGTCGTTGTTGGGGTCTTTGATTGTCGGGCTTTCTAAGCAGAACCATAGGTGTGGTTGGGGCGGAAGTAGTGGTAGTCGACGGCTTACTTGTGGATGATTCGGTGTTATGATTTTGATTACCTCTTCTAGATCTTCGGCTACCTGATTGAGCGCTAGGCTGAGCGGAAGGAACTTTTGGACCTGTAGGTGTTGTAGGAGTAGTTGGTGAAGATGCGCTATTGTTAGAAGTTGCGGTGGGCTTTTCAGTAGACTCTGCCTTCACTGCACTGGCTGTATCGCGTTTGATACGACGATGCGCCTGGGAGGGATTGAGTCCGAGATCACGTCGAAGCATCCGAACATGAGCAGCGACGACGGCTTGTCTTTCATTTGCTGGAATTTTAGAAGTATCAAGCTTTGGTACATTCTTTTCAGCACTACTTTGAGAAGATATAGAGGCTGCCGATGAGCTTGATGTAGCTGCTGTTCTCTTGCCAGCTTCCCTGTTTAGAATCTTGACAGCTTCCTGTGTGGCCGCAACTTTGTCCGTTTTGGAATCCTTATTAGACTTCTTGCCATCACCCGTAGAATTCGATCCTTCACTCGTCTTGGACTTTGAAGTTTCCTGTTTCTTCGCTGCTTTGGCTGCTGATTCCTTCGTCTTATTGGCCTTCTTGTCTTTCAAGAATTGAACCAAAGGGGTTACTGTGACCTTCTCTGCCTTTCCTGTTGGGGGATCTTCGCCCTCCGCGCCAACTTCTTTTGTAGTAACTGGATTAGCTAAACCTTCCAGAAATGCCATAAATTCTGGGTCTTGATCGATTGTTCCAGCCCGGGCATCTGTACGACGTTTGAGACCTGCGGGGACTCTGCTGTATGGCGCAAATTCGATAGTGGGTGGTCCAATAAGACAAGAATTTGTGTATGTATTTTTTGCATCTTCAAAACTAGACTTTCGCACGACGTCGGAGAATGGCAAAAGATGGTCACTATTGGTCAAGTGAAGATACGCTCGAGAGGGACGGGATGGTTTGGAAGGGCTGTATTTATTTGTAAGTAATGTCGGCGCATTCTTCGCGAAAGAACATACTCTTTAGAATCCTTTCCTGGTTTGTATTGAAACCAATCAACCTTCCCTTGCCCTACCTTCCATTCGTCACCAAGCAATGAGCAGAATTCAGTCTCAGTCAATCCGGGAGCCAGTCTGCGAACAATGAGTTTCATTTTGGAACTTGCTGGCTTGCTAGCAGTTTGTTTGGAGGCATTTCCCGATGTCTGATTAGTTGTAACAGAAAGAACACCATTGGTATTATTGCGAGGTCCTGCGGTGGTAGCCATTCTCAATGGTAGTTGTATAACGGATGAAACTTTGAGGCCGACTTTCTATCAGATTATTGCGCCGAATGATCTGGGGCCTGTGGGTCCGAATAATTGATATTCACGTTCCTTAATCTGTACGGGCTTGCAAATTCATGAGAAGCACATTGATATAAAGAATTGTGACGCCCATCTGTTGGAGAAATCACCCACTGGTTTGTATTATGTTTGAGCAAGTAGGAAATAGCATTACTGTACTCGAATATGTGATTGCTGATAAGGTTAGACGTGGGGCATCATTTCTAAGGGAAAGCCCTTGGGGCGGAAAGCCTAACCCCCGAGAATACGGTCACCATTCACATAGTCTATGTCAACTTCTTCGGTTATACTACGATATCGGGCATAGCGCAGCATGATTCCAAGTACACTCTCAGATGAGGCAGTTGAAGAGGTATTCTATCAGGAGGATTACGAGCAATCACATTAAGACGATTACGACAACCCCCAAGAAGCCAATATCAGCTCTGAAGAGGGCATTGAACGAACCAATTGCGACAATTGCAGAGTGATAATTGTTGAAAAAGCATCCGTACCAACAAGATATACCTGCAACCTCGAGACGATTTTAGAAAATCTGGCAGAACTCAAAGAGGATTTCAGGAACAAACTCAACTCTGCTAAAGTCGATAAATTTTAAATCACAACATAATCCCACTTGTTCACGCATTCAAAAGGAAGCTCAAGACTTCGCCATCACCTTATCAGAATACACAACATGAGTCCCACAGTACCCCGCCCTGGAGCTGCGAAATTGGGACCTCGTTCCGGTCTGGAGGAGTGGTTAGCAGAGGCGAAACAATGTCATTATCTACCAGAGTGGGCAATGAAACAACTTTGCGAGATGGTAAAGGAGTGCTTAATGGAAGGTAGTACCCTTCTGAATCATCACTCTGTATCTTCTTGTACTGATCCTTTCCCCAACAGAGTCAAATATACAACCTGTCGCAACTCCTGTTACCATTTGTGGTGATATCCATGGACAATTTTACGATTTACTTGAACTCTTCCGTATCGCTGGTGGTATGCCGGGCGAGACAAATGTTCAAGCCCCCACCACTGTGATCAACACAGATGCGCTCGAACCACCTACTGAGATTACAGATCCAAAATTGAAGAAGAAGATACGAAGTAGTGACAGTGGTGTGGAAAGCGCAAGTGGAGGAGACGATGATGATGACGATGATGAACCTCGAGGACGCCCACGTACGGCAGGTGGATCAAACCGCAGTACGAGTTCCGGAGCTGATTCCGGGATTAATGTCAACAATAATCAAGTCTCTGGAAATGGGAACCAAAATTTTATCTTCTTGGGTGATTTCGTCGATAGAGGATATTTCAGTTTGGAAACTTTCACATTACTGATGTGCTTGAAAGCTACGTAAGCGAATCACTTCATTTGGTCAGACCTATCTCTAACAATACCAGATATCCCGATAAAATTACACTCGTTCGAGGAAATCATGAATCTCGTCAAATCACTCAAGTATATGGGTTCTACGAAGAATGTCAACAAAAATACGGCAATGCTTCGGTTTGGAAATCTTGCTGTCAAGTTTTCGACTTCCTCGTACTTGCAGCAGTTGTTGATGGAGAAGTTCTCTGCGTTCACGGTGGTTTGAGTCCAGAAATTCGAACTGTTGATCAAATCAGAGTTGTTGCTCGTGCTCAAGAAATTCCTCATGAGGGCGCTTTCTGTGATTTGGTATGGAGTGATCCTGAGGATGTTGATACTTGGGCTGTTTCTCCCCGTGGGGCTGGATGGCTATTTGGAGACAAGGTTGCTAATGAATTCAATCATGTCAATGGTTTGAAACTTATTGCCCGTGCTCATCAACTTGTCAACGAAGGATACAAGGTATGCTATTTCACCTGCTTAGATGAGAACGAGGATTTGCTAACATTTTTCAGTATCATTTCGCACAAAAATCTGTTGTTACTGTCTGGTCAGCTCCTAACTACTGTTACCGATGTGGTAATGTCGCTTCGATTATGAATGTTGGAGAAGATCTCAACCCCAAATTCAGCATTTTCAGTGCCGTGCCAGAAGATCAACGTGCAGTTCCAGCTGGTCGGAGAGGTGCTGGGGATTACTTCCTTTAATTATACCACGCGTTCTTTACTGTCGATACATTCTCCAATCTCAGGAGATGTATACTGGATATCCACTTAGGCGTTTGTTTTTAAAGGTCGGCATTTTATGAAGGCGTCTGTTTGGTCACATTACCCCTGTACAACATTAGTTGAATCTGGTTTCTGTCTTTTGTTTTTTTAATCTAAATCGAGATGATGGGTTTGGCTTGGCCTGATCTGGCTATTTGACACGGAATAGGTGTGGAATGAAAGGTATCTATGGATCTTAGACCTTATGAGTGATGAGTTGATGAGAGATGGCTTAAGAAATACATGGCATGTCATATCAAGCGTAGCATATAGCATACAAGATGATGATACGAATTCGAATCGTTGCATTTTGAAAAATTTCAAAGTCATAGCTTATATATCCACATGTGAAATTACGAGGATAGATCAGTTCAGTTCACCGCCAAGCATGTAGAGTAAAGGGCCTCCAATTGAAAATCGAGGAAATTCGGGGGTTTTTGATGTGTCTATGCGTGGTGCTAGTATCTACCTACCCCGCACAACCGCGTCGTTCTTACTTTGTGACTCAGGTTGATGGATGGATAGATGAGTCTTTATTGTTCGACATCAAGTGTATTGTTGGGAATTCTTTTGTTCGAGATTGACTTTCTCTTGTGAACTTGTAGGATCACATTATATTACATTATCTCTCTGAGCAAATCAATCATATACATCACTTATCCCACCTACATATACATATATATTCCTCATCCATCAGACCAGAACCCTCAAATTTTCAATTACTCATTCATCTTTAGCCTTCTTCCTCGGTTCCTCAGTTCCTCAGTTCCAAAATCTAAAGAAAGAAGACAAACAGAAGAAAAGCTAAGGAAAATGGTTAAATACTTCCCATCTATCTCTCCAGAACTAGCGGAGTGGGCAATGGCTCAACCGGTTTTCTTTACAGGCTCGGCGCCGACGTATGGGAAGCATGTTAATCTTAGTCCGAAGGGGTTGCCGTGAGTATCTGGTTCTTTGGTTCTTTAGTTTGTTTGTTTGTTTGTTTTGGGGGGAGTTGGGGTGATGGAAAGAGGGAAGGAAGGAAGGATGTTGGAGGGAGAGGCGTTATGGATGATTAGAAGGGGGGAGTGGGAGGGGAAAGAGGAGAAAGGATAGAGGAAATATTTACTGATGTTTTGGTGATTAGAGATGCGACGTTCAAGATTTTGGGACCGAATAGTTGTGCTTAGTGAGTTGTTGTTTCCTTTCCTGTTTCTTTTTCGTATTGTTTCGATATTGTTGGGGCTTGGGAGTGATGTGTTGATGAAGTACGTTGTCGAAGTGAGATATGGGATGATAATCCGGGTTTTGTGATGGAGCAGTGGGAGATACGAACATCTGGAGAGCTGCCATGACGTGTGACTTTAGTGGTCATTGATCTTGGTAGTACATGCGGTGATTGTCCTTCTTTTTGCTGTCTGAAATTTGTATTGTGGTGTTTTTGCTATTTGTCGATTTCATGCACCTTTGATATCGTTACTGTTTCTACTTGCAGCCTCCAAGTTTGTGAATGATGAATCTAATGCTTTAACAGTATCGATGCAACTGGTTCGGGCGTCGAGACTATTAGCCATATCTATGGTTCGTCCATTCATATCCCTTAATCTCTACCCTCTCCTCCTCTCACAATAACCTAATTCCTTACTTTTCCATCTCCACACTAACTTCCTCCAAGAGAACAGTCGCGTTACAATAATGTTCTGTTCTTTCACCTCCACTCCCCGCATAATGCGATTTTTCTGCACAGGACATGTCGTCGAGTGGAATACACCTGACTTTGCACCTCTATTGGCTAAAATGGGAAAGTCAAATGTGGATGGTGCGAGAGCTGTGATCTTGTTGGATGTTTGGAAGGTATGTTTTCTTTTTTCTTCCACTGATTCTCATGAATGCATCCTATGATTTAGCGCAATAGAATTCTGCTCTTGATTTCAAGAAATAGAGTGTTCGAGACAAATTGGAGACATCCAAAAGAAAAGATTATTGACAGGAACATTAGGTCCAGACATCTTGCGGCTACGGCGTCCCCCTCCTCACACCGCTTCCTGTTCAAATTGACAATCCATCCTCTGGTCCCTGGACCGATCGTAAAACTCTGGGCCACTGGGCTGGTCAAAAAGTAGAGAAAAATGAAATGCAGGGTTACCAATTATTGAACAACAGTTACTCACATGATGCGTTACCTGGATTGAAGAGTGCACGGAAACAGAAACTGGGGAATAGTGTTATAAGAGTCAAGGTTGATGAGGCAATGTTCTGGGGAAAGAGAATTGTGAAAGGGGAATGGAGAGGTGTGATCTTGGGAGTATTGATGGGTTTGTTTATGGCGTTGCTAATAGGAGTTTGGGGCAAGGAAGGAGGACTCGAAAGTGTAGTAGGTAGGGCAACAGAGGTTAGAGAGATGATGGGGAATTTGACGGGGAGGAATCATTTGGAAGTTGAGCTCTGAGGGAATAAAGTCGCTATGCTTTCCTTTTCTTTAGTTTCGATCTTTTTCTGAAGCCCAATTTGGAGGTAGTAAATACTAGGTATGACTAGATACTCAGATGATCTTACATAAAGAAGTTGCCCAAAGTTCAAATTGTATATCGATAGTAGACACAAGTCCTTCCGTCTGCCGGTACCCATGATAGACAAGATGTAACCTTCCACGCGTCACCAACCAACAATCTAATCTCCCCATCCCCCTTGAAGCCCTACCTCTATCCTTCCACACCATCTCATCTTCCCCAGATCTCCCAAACGGTATCTCATAAGCACACCGTCATTTCCCATTTTCCATCCCTTCCCATTGCAATTTTAAAATTGTCCGGGGATGGTGGCGTTGGTCAAGCTTTTCCGCCAAGCATTGCTTATTTGTTAATTTGGAACATTTTTGTCAGGGATTTCGCGGATGTTTGTTCAATTTTGATTCAGATAGGTTTTTTGAATATTGATTGATTGGCGATGATAGGCCTTATACTCGAAGACATCAAGGCCCACGATGAAAAAGGGTGCGGAGTTTCTGATACTATTTGAATACGGTATCAAACTATATATCGATCCATCAAACTCGCACCTTCCGTGTTTATCCCTGACAACGGTATCAGAAACAACTTGTCGAAAATAACATTGGATTTCTTCGGTCCGGTTTGCAGAGTCAGAATCTTTTTACGGGGTCTTTTATCCAGGAGTTCATTTCATTAGATCTTAACTTTATTTTGACCCGTCCAGTACGAGACGTTGGAGTGCTGCTTTGAAGGGATTCTCGTATTCAATTGCTGTTCCTGGTATTGAGTGGAGGAGAGAAGTTCAAAGGGGTGATTTGAGAGAGGTGGACGGCTGGACGGTTAATGCAGCATGGTTGATCTACACTTAGTAGCATTTGTTGATGGCTTGGCTATGATAGATAGAGTTTTCGGTACGCATTGTGGGTGTCACTTTAACTTGGTATATTATTGTTATTTTGTTTAAATTTTAATACGCGAAGTCAATTTCTTATCGGGCATTGTATTGCTCTGTTTCGAGGTCTTGTGATCATTGTAATTAATATCTTCATCTTGTTCAAATCATTTATTTTTATCTCGAGTGGGAAAAGAAATTGCCGTTCACCGGTGTTCCTTTCCCATATGGGTACCCCCCTCGGATGTTCGTACAAAGTATAGTAAATGTGCAAGTGCTAAGTTCTAAGTATACCTTTTTAGTTAAAGATCCTCAATACATGCATGTAACCTTACTCATCAATCACACAAAAATTCATACGCCTTGATGCCGTCCGGATATCATCAGGAGACTTGTTCCTGACTGGTGGCTCAGGGTGGCTCACCCTAACATCTCGTATTCCATATCACAACCCTTACACTTACACTTGGGACCATGAAAAGTATGGATATCTTAATTGGGGTAGGATGTGGTTTGTAGGAAAGATCGGAATTCATTAAGTTTATATTGGCTCTTCCTTTTGTTTTGATTTCTTTTGGTTTTAATATTGTTTACACTCTTTCTGTTTTGCGTCTTTTTTTCTAAAATAATTGAAGAGTTGGTGATTGTTTCAACATCTTTTGATTCATACATACATTCAGTCTCTCGTTCTGTTTGTATCGTACGCATTGCAACTTGTATTTCGAGTAGTTTACTCTTATTCCATACCTCCATTCGTTACAGTCTTTTGCCTTCGGCTTTACACAACATCACGATGAAGTACTCACTTATTCCACTCGTTCCCCTTTTCGCGGGTTTATCTCAAGCAGCAAGTAGTGATGATTGGGCTGGGAGATCTATCTATCAGGTTATCACAGATAGATATCATCGATCCTCAGATTCAGATGCTCCTTGTAATATCACAAATTATTGTGGAGGTACTTGGAATGGCATCACGGAGAATCTGGATTATATCCAGAATATGGGGTTCACGGCCATTCAAATTAGTCCAGTCAATTTGAACATCAATAGTACGACCATTTATGGACAAGCTTTCCATGGATATTGGCAAACCGTAGGTTTTCTCTTGGCAGAGCTTCTCTCTGTTTGCATGCAATTGGCTTGCTATTGGGATAGCATGGAAAGTTCTAACATCAATATTCTAGTCTCTCTACGATCTCAATCCAAATTTCGGTTCAGCAGATGATTTGCTTAACCTCAGTGCAGAACTTCACAAGAGAAAAATGTATCTCCTAGTCGATGTCGTTGCTAGTGAGATGGCTGTTGATATTGGAGACCACAACATGACCGCAGGAACCAAGATCGATTATTCTGCTTTCTCCCCCGCTCCATTCAACGATGAAGCATCATACAACTCATACTGCCCAATCGTCGATTGGCAAAACGTCACAGAATATCAAAATTGTTGGTTGGGATACACCGGAGTCGCAACTCCAGATATCAAAACAGATAATAAAGAAATTGCAGCCGCATTAGGAACATGGATTAAGGAGCTCATCGCAAATTACTCTATTGATGGAATTCGAGTCGATGGTGCTAAACAAATCACATATGATTTCTTCCAAGATTTCGTCGATGCCGCCGGTGTATATCCTTTGGGAGAAGTAGATGATGGTGATGCTGCTTTCACTTGCAATTATCAACAGTATACTGAGGGATTGGAGAACTACCCAGTTTATTTCACAACCATTCAGGCCTTTACCGCTGGTAAGATGTCGGGTTTAGTCGATATGATCAAGAGTGTGGGAGCTTTGTGTAAATCTCCACAATATCTCGCCAATTTCATTGAGAATCAAGATCAACCGCGTTTTGCATCTTACAACGATGATGAGACTGTAAGTCTCTTCCATTCATCATCATCTCATACCAAAATACTAACACAAAACAGCTTGCAGCCAACGCAATGGCCTTCACAATCCTCGCAGATGGTATCCCCAAGTACTACTATGGACAAGAACAACATCTCCAAGGCAACTATTCTCCATACAACCGTCAAGCTCTTTGGGAAAGTAAACCAAGCACAACTGCTCCTCTCTACACTATGACAGCTACTCTCAATACCCTCCGTAACCACGCTATCTCCATCAACTCAAACTACATCACCAACTCATCCATTCTACTCCACAGCGACGATTCCACATACGCAACACGTAAAGGACCAAACGGTGTTCAAATCGTCTCAGTACTTTCCAACCAAGGTTCTAAAGGAGGAAGCTACACCCTCGCCATCAACAGCGCCGCCGACGCTGGAACAAACATGACAGAAGTCATCACATGTACATCATACATCGCAAGTGAGAACGGAACGCTCTTCGTTGAAATGGACAAAGGAGAACCAAGAGTCCTATTCCCTACCTACCAGATGAATGGAACAGGTGTTTGTGGATTTGATGTCGATGCTAGTGCGGGAACAGCGACAAGCACAGGAACGGCAACGGCGACGGGAAGCGTAGCTAGTGCATCGAGTACGAAGAAGGGAGATGCGAGTGGATTGAAGATTGCGGGATGGGTGTTTGCTGGTGTTATGGGTGCGTCTGCTTTGGCTTTTATGTAGAGGGCCTTTGTGATTGAGTTGTAGTTTGGGGATTGGGGGGGGTACTAAATGCAATGATTACTAGGCAGGTATCTGAGTGATGAGCTTGATGTCTTATGTGTGTGTGTGTATTTGATTCTAGTTCGATGTACTGCATGCATGCATGCATGTATGTATGATGGGATTGGATTGGATAATAGATATCATGACAATATTTCTAGGAATGAATGGTGGATTATGTGGAAAGAAAGAAAGAAGAAGAAGAATTGCAGATATAGATTATATCGACTTTTATTTACTTAATAACAATTAATTAATCAATCCATCATCTTCATGTGTCTATTTCATTTCATTTTACCATATGATGAAGAGGATGCTTGCTTACTTGCTTACTTGCTTACTTGTAGATTGAAATATCCATAACTGTTTGAAATGATAGAATTTCCATCTCACATCTTGCACTTACTTGTACACTTACGGCCAGAACCCAAAGCTCAGGATGAATGGATGAATTAATACATGACCTTTATCGTGTTGTTCATCTAGGTAACTATTCCTGTGTTTCGAATATATATCGAAACGTGAAAAGAGGAAAGAGAGAAGGATTTGTTGCATACCTATCTTATCTTATCTATGTATTTACCATATCATATCATATCTGACCGTAGGTGCCTATGTATTTCCAGCCCATCTCGTCTCACAAAAATCTCAGTTCCACCCTAGCTCCTAGATAAGATAAAAAAGAAACCTTAGGAAAGGAAACAAGGTCTTGGCGTCAGACTGTCAGCGGAGCTATTTCACCATCTCATTCTTTCTTACAACTGTTTCCTGGTTTGACGTGATGTGATGGGATGTGATTGGATGGATTTGAATAGATCACGAGACTTATGAGAGAGAGAAAGAGGAAAAGAGGAAGGGGTGTCATTTTGTTGCATATCTAAAGTAGGAGAAACCTGGTCCAGCTGAAGTGGATTTCTGGGAGTTGGGATTGGGGATGGGGATTTTTACGTACATGATGTGTGTGATGTTATTCGATTGTGGTTGGCTGCAATTGATGGTCTTACTGCTGAGTATTTGGTTGTAAGTTGGTTGCGGCTCGGATTAAAGAAACAATGAGATGACTTTCTTCTTGAAATCGCGCTCGATTTGTTGAGTCTGTTATTTGAATTTGGTTAAATGGTGGAAGATTGAGAAATGGGAATTCGAGAGGGGGCTTGGTATCGATGGTAGTTCTATCGTTTTTGTTGCGAGAGGGAATATGGAAATCCTGTTTCAATTGGATTTTTTGCTGTTGATTGGAGGAGTCGTTCGATATCGAGTATTATGTTGAGATATAGTGACTGGATGTACTGGAGATTGAATCTTATGGTTTGGATGGCAATTGGTTGCTCTTTGTCCATCTGATAATGTGGTAGATTCTAGGCAAAGTTGCATCTTACTTTTGATCCTACATCCCGATTGTTTCTCAGTACTATTCTGTACACATTTGTCCTACCTCGAGTTTTAATAGTTTCTATTCTTGGGGAGAAGTTACACAAGTCATGCTACCTAAGTATCCCGTCGATCTCGATTGGCAGGTTGAAGCTGCGGATTGATGATTCAGCTGGGTGCACTTGCACCAAACATGAATTGAAGAACTCTTTCATCTATTCTTACTATTCGATGGAACTTTCGTTCAAATGACTTCTCTTGGAATTCTCTTTAGAATCCACCCCGCACTCACCCCTCATTTATGTCTTCTATGGCACAATCTCATCTTCTAGCTATTGTTCTTACTTTCCTTCCTAATATGTTTCTCGGCTCAGAAAGAGAGTCGGCATTTTCTATCATTCATGATTCTTTTCATCCCACAAATTAATTCGACTCATAACTCACAAATAATTCAAGCCTCATAACCCATCATCAAAATGACATCCCTCAAACCTCGCACCATAATAATCATTGGCGCAGGCCCCCTCATGTCCCGCAGTCTCTCCCTCTACCTCGCTTCTCACAACTGGCAAATAATTCTCATCTCTCGCAACCACTCATCTCTTCTTTCTCTCGCCTCAGAAATCAATGATCTCAACCCCAAAGCACCTAAAGCCCTCGTCCACCCAGGCGACGCTAGTATCCCATCTTCTCTCCATAAAGCTCTAGATTGGGCTGCCGAACAAGTAGGTGGAAAGGTAGATGTCCTTTGCTATAATGCTGCACACGTGGCTCCGAGTCCTATTTTGGAATTAAAACCGGAGGTTTTGACGCAGGATTTTAATATTACGGCAATGGGGACATTGGTTGCTGGGTATGTTTATTTCACATATATCACAATATCAGAATTGGGTCACTGTGAGGAGAAACACTAACTACAACTCTACAGACAATGGTACATGAACCACGCCAACACCTCCCATATTCCCCAAGGCGAACATCCTCTTTTCCTCGTTCCCGGTGGCCTGCTCGATAAATACCCAGATCCCAACATCTCGGCTCTTTGCGCCACTAAAAGTGCAAGCCAATGTCTTGTTAAGATGTTTCAACAAGTTATGGCACCAAAGGGAATCCTAGTCGGCGCACCAATTGTAGGAGGGGAAGTAGTGACAGAGGGGGAAATGTCTCCAGATCGTATTGTGGATAGGGTTTTTAGACCATTTTTTGAGGAGAGAGAAAGATATAAAGGGAATGAGGGAAAGTGGGTGTTGGAAAGAATTTGGTTGCCGGAGGGGGGGTATGGAAGTACAAGAACAGGTGGATTTGTTGGGGATGGAAGTGGGAAGTAGGAGTTGTGCTAACGGGTTGGCAGATATTTGAAAGGGGGAGATTTACGTGGGATTGGAGGGGTGAGAGAGGGGATAGGAGAACAAGGTTTAAGGTTGTTAGTAGTGGGATGGTTATGAATTACGACTGATATGATATTCCAATTTGAAGATTTAGGGAATCAAACATGCTATAATTAGCAATGATGTTGGATGGCAATTGGTCTTCAGACAATCTGGAGACAGCACTTGGATTCGTTCTTATTTTCAATAATCTCCTCGCTCGCGATTTCATGGGAAAGGGTATCATTTGAATCTAGGATGGATGGATATAAGGCCAAGAAAAAACGCTACATATTTGAAAGGACATAAGCATGGAGTTATGAAGCTATGGAGTTTTGCTTTTAGGATTCCGCAGTATTGATTTATTACCACGAAATTCATGAACACGATTCTTAACATGCAAGATATTTCTCACCCAATATGACCTCTACAAGAACTAATAACAACAAGGCTGAATAGACCCGATCTATTCTTGGCATGGAGCTTGTCATTAGTCTTGGTGAAACAATCAAGTCTACACTACTTGGTGTTGGAATGGAAATACTCGAGTGCTTGTTTGTACGATAACATGATATTATAATTCTGAGTAAAATGGACCAGAAACTTTCATAGATGGTTTTTCCCTCTGATTTTATCATACACTTCTTTCTAATCAACGATTGATCAATTTGATATTGAATTTCAAAGACATCACTCAGTAGCTGTTGGTTTAAAAAGAAGTGTTTATCCCTTTACAATGCAAATATCAGCACAGAGTCACAATGCTGTTAAGTAACGTAAGATCAGCAGAGAACCACTGTATGTAAGGGGAGCGGGAGCCCCAAGATTACCGTGTTCGGGCCGTCAAACGAGCTTGTAACTTTTCTCCACATGATAAGCTTTTGAGTATTTGCGACTTTTTAAGGACGCCATATCATCGTGGCTCTTGGAAATTCTGTTTATCACTGGGTATCTTCTTATTAATGATGTTTGGTTCTTCAAAAGAAAAGATCAATAAACGAGAGAGACTACGCAACCAAAAGATCAGGATGAATACAAGATGAAACCCAATGACAAAAATGCAACGTCTACATATCTATCAGACTAAAGCCAAAGCAGAAATATCGGCTTCACTTGCTTCTCAGATTGATACTTGGCATTGACGACATCCATCCGATAGATGATCCCTTGGAGGTTTGAACCAAGCAATGCCCCAAGAGTTCTTAAATCAGTGCGAAGCTTTCATTGATAATATATCAAACTTGGCAATTACCTGGTTTATGAAATCCAAAATGCTTGTTCTGATGTTTGTCCTTGACGTTTCATAATCATCATTGGATTACTAACGTTGTTTCAGCATCGGACGTCTGGCGTCTGATCAACCACGGTTGTATTCTTCCTTCCTTATATCTACATGATGAGTGGGAAAAAAATAAAGAGGATAGACGTCAAAACATGAGGTCAAGGATTCCATGTCGTTTCAAAGAATGAAAATCCTAGTGGATTTGTCGATGATTTGGATATCAGATTGCTGATGAACGGTATATACGTATCGCTCTTATGAAGAATGGGAAATATTTTTGAGAGATCAAATGGGAATATGTTGATATTTATGCTGATCTTCAATTCTAGGAAATTGGGCACTACTTGCTGTTTGAATGAATAGCCAAGGAGTATGTTCATGTATCATAGTTGATCTAAGAAAAGAACCCTTCATCTCTCATATTTACTCATCTCCCGTTGATTCAAAGCTTTCCTTGATGAATTGTTATTTCAATTTCGTAATTTCATGAGACACTTGCTCGTTATCTTCTACATTAATTTCTCCGAAGTTGCGACCCTAATCCATTCTATACTGCGATTTCAATAATCCAATGAAATCCATTTGTTTACGAATGCTACGATAATTATCTTATACTCATTCCATATAGATCATCTCAATGGGAGGCTTCTCTCAGTCGAAATCATTTCTCGGCGATGCTCTATCGATAGCGTCAACACCTTTACGGAATAGTTTCGAAATAAATTGCCGATCTCCTGTTACACCGCGACGACCATATTCAAATAACAAAGATGGAGTAAAAGGACTATATATTGATGTTGACCGGTCGAGAGGAAGCTCAATATATGGTGAATCAAAATTTCTTCAAACACCGCGGAGTCATCTGTTAACACCAAACGGTCGGAGAAACATTAAATCAAAAGAATCGGACGATGAGGATGAACAATTCGATTCATATTCAGGTACGACTTTAGTATCACCAGCTGAATCATCAACCTTTCTTCCACGAACTCCATCATACAATATAGATTCAAGCACACCCGAAATCGCCAAACTCGGTACCTTTTCCACCATAAATATAATAGTCGGCAAAACCGTCGGAGTAGGAATTTACTCAATACCCAGTTCCATTCTCCAATCTGTAGGAAGCGTAGGAGCCAGTCTTACATTATGGGTCATCGGATCTCTAATTTCCTTCTGCGGTCTCGCAGTATATCTCGACTTGGGAACTGCGCTACCAAGATCCGGCGGCGAACGCATATATCTCGAGAGGATATTCAGACAACCGAAAATGTTGGCGACGTGTGCGTTCATGAGTTATGTTGTTCTTCTCGGATTTTCGACGCCCAATTGCATCGTTCTGGGGGAATACATAATGTATGCTCTTGAAATCGATGCCAATAGATGGAATGTTCGTAGTATTGCAGTAGCAGTCATTACACTAATATGTTTCATCCACGCTCGCTACCAACGAACCGGTCTCCGCATAATCAACATTTTGGGCGTGGGAAAAATGTTCTTCGTCCTCATAGTAATTCTCTCCGGACTCGCCGGCCTCCTCATGCGTATCGGATCTTCTTCCTCCATCATCCCCCGCCGTCTCAATCTCCTCTCTACAGAATACATCCCCGGAGCCCCGCAACATCTCTCCACCGCCCAACGAAACTTCTCCCACCTCTTCGCAAACTCCTCCACCCAACCCCACGACTACGCCACCGCGCTCCTCAAAATCCTCTACTGTTTCCGCGGCTATTCCACCGCAAATCAAGTTCTCTCCTCTATTCGAAATCCCATCCCTACTCTCCGCACCGCAGCCCCTATTGCGCTTTCTCTCGTCTCGGCGGCCTACATCCTCGCCAATATTGCGTATTTCCTCGTCGTCGAACTCGACGATTTTCGCTCCGCGGGAGTAGTTGTCGCAGGACATTTCTTCCGGAATATTTTCGGGAAAGTGGTCGGTGGAAATGTATTACCTATTGCCGTAGTAGTATCGGCCTTTGGAAATATCGCCGCGACAAGTTTTGCACAGGCGAGAGTTAATCAGGAGCTTGGGAGGGATGGACTTCTACCTTTCTCTAAGTTCTTCTCGGGAAAAGAAGGGGAAGCGCCGATTCCGGGATTGTTTCTTCATTGGTTTGTCAGTGTGTTGGTTATTGTTGTGCCTCCGCCGGGAGAAATATATAATTTCCTGGTGGATA
The DNA here is from genome assembly GCA_004786145.1 of Botrytis paeoniae. NCBI lineage: Eukaryota > Fungi > Ascomycota > Leotiomycetes > Helotiales > Sclerotiniaceae > Botrytis > Botrytis paeoniae. The sequence continues at coordinate 3,704 of PQXI01000194.1, read as the reverse complement.
TTGGAGGATATCCCGTTTCGGTCATTTCGGTTGCTATTAGTGCTGGTTTGTTGTATTTACAACTCACACCGTCGGAAAATTACGTATCGCCTTTTAAGGCAAAGAAGGTGTATATTGTGATTTTCATGCTGAGTAATTGTCTTTTGTTAATTTTACCATGGATTAAACCGGCGGAGGAGAAGGGAGATGAAAGGTTTCCTTATTATGCGTATCCGGTGACTGCATTGTCGATTTTGGGGAGTGGGGTGGTTTATTGGGGATATTGGAGGGCGAGGGGGGAATGGATGAGGGGAAGTGAAGGCGGATATAGAGAGAATTTGTTGGGGGATCGAGGATATGCGGATATAGGGAGAGAGGGGGTGAAGGGACTGGGGAAAAATGATTGGAGGGAGGGAAAGAGGGATGATGGTGTGGATGAGAGTTTGGGAGAGAAGCTGAAGGTCAAGGAGAGCGGAAATGCGACGGGTTCGGGTTGTGCGTGTAATTGTGCGTGTACGACGAAGAGGAATGTGGTTAAGCCGGGGGATAGTGAAGAGAGTTAATTTGGTGATGGGGTGCTTTGACTTTGATCTATGGGAGGAAGAAGGTGGCATTATCTGAGGATTCGGGGTAAGGGTACATACACATAGCGTCGGCGTTCTTTTTTGCAAAGGATAATACGGAAGGAAATGGAATGGCGTGGGAAAGATATCATAAACTAAATCTTACGATCTTATATTCTGAACCTCATATCTACAAAACCCGTGGAAATGACACATCATAAATCATACTATTTTATTCTCTGTACTCACTATTCCCACTAGCGATATCTTAGATTATTTTCGCAAGTACTACTAGGTACCTAGGTAGGTATGTAAAATTCTCTTCAACCCACCTTGTCAGATTCAAACAATATGCTACGAGAAACATATGAGAGTGACATGGCGAGAATATCTATCCTGCAATCTCCCATCTCATTCCTCGCATTCTTATGAAACTCAGTTTCCTCCGTCCCTTTTTTCATTTTCATTAGAAATATTCTTCACTTAGTGGCGTTATTGCTGTTCTTGTCGTAATTGTTGTTATTGTCAATTTTCAACTCTGATCACGCGCCTTCGTAAAATCTCGCTGCCATCTTGTAACATCCTTCCGTCATTTTCAATTCCTTTACTATCACCTTTCCTACGATCCTTGTCGTCGAGATTGCACACTTACATCACATCACATCATCACACCGAGCTCCTAGGATCCGTAACCCTAAGCTCAAGTTTAAAGGCATGTTAAGAATGATTACAGATGGAAACATGCATAGTTTCTGGCCGCTTTTGATTCATAACAACGATACTCCTCTGCTTAGGATATATATTTTTTTTTTGGTACTGGTGGTGTTAGAGAGGCTGTGCTTTTATAGTTGTTTATGGGGATTGTCATGCGCGAGAGAGGGGCGGTTGACGGGAGATGGGAATGGGGAGATGAAGAGATGAAAGAAGATAGGTGAAAGTAATGATTTTGTACATCCAATACTATGGCCCAAAAATTTTTATGGTTGGAGTATATAATGATCTCCTTGCTACTATGGAATGAAGATAAAGATGAAGGTAGGAATCAGCTATCCACCATATGGCGGAACGACTGCTTGGCGTGGGACTTCTGGTAAGGAAGATTCTATGTTTTTTTCTTTGGGCTTGGAGATTTATTGGGGGCTTGGATGGAAATTGATGTATTGATGGAAGATGAGTTCTTTGTTATACTGATTTGAGAGTTCCATCGACAAGGGCTTTGAAATAGTGCTGCGCAGTTGCTTATCTCGTGTTTGCTGTATTGGTTCTTATATACAGGGCTTGGGAGAAAGAAGGAGAAATATGGAATAGATAGGCATGCCTATGTCTGGATTAGAAGATGATTGAATTTGTGAAGGATGAGCTGTCGTGAAAAGTGGAAGTTTATATCCACTCCTCCCATTTAATCCTTTTCAAAATTTCGACTTACTTGCACACACCCATCTTGGAAGTTCTACAATTATATAAAAGCCTCGATAATTCCTATAAAAAAAAGCCACATGAATCACAGACAAATGCCGTCAACGATGCAGCTCATGTCATTTCATGGGACAAATCTCTTCAGAAATTATTTCCAGAGTATTTGCATGGAGCAATGAGTATTCTTCTTTGGGAAAGAAGTGTATGTCGCCTAATTGATATCATCTGAACAGCTCTAAAGTGTTTTTTGTTGTCGTATTTCATCGTCATCATTACTGATTTTCCCATCTTTCTAACCCTTTCATGACTTAATCATACACCAGGTAAAAGGGAATATGAGGATTATAGTTGAAAGATAAACGAAACATGTAGAGCAATAGACTATGGATCTTATGACTGGAGATGTCTGAGTGCTGGGTGATTGAATTTGTTGATATTAGAATGATAATTCGAGGCGGCTATCAGAGGATCGATTCATGGGAAATCGGAATCAACGGGGAAGGGATTATTGTTGTCGGATGCTAATCTTGTTGCGATTTCGAGATTAGTTATTATCATTTGTCGAACTCCAGGCGAGACTGCCGCCTTTGATTCTTTTAAACGTCGAATTCAATCGAAAGACTTGAGAATCATGCAGGCCTGACCATAACTTGACACAGATTAATCACTTACAGAACTAAGCAGATCTCCACGCCTTATGCATGTGTTTCAGAAGATGTGCAGGTTGTTTGATCATATTTGGAACTGTTAGATTAGGCTTATCAATATATAATAGACTTCAAGATTACATGAAGAGTGAATATTTTGAACGCTCGTAAATCATGATATCGACCTCGGAACTTTTCGATTTCATTGGAGACTAGAACGAGACTTCTTATTCACTACGATCATTAGGTAGGTGAATCCACTGACAAGTTCAAGGCACAGCTTCGGCATAATATGAGTCTAGAAATGCCTCCCATTAGTCTGCGTAGAAAACCCAGTGGGTGGGTAGGATTTCTAAAAACCCATCTCATTATCTATGGGTAATCCAAAATACTATGGGTTACCCATAATCCAATGGGTAATGGATAATCTAATGGGTAATGAGTAATTCAGTGGGTAATGGGTAATTCAGTGGGTAATGAGTAATTTAGTGGGTAATAGATAGTAATTAGTATTATAAGGTATATTGTTTAAGATTAATAGAAAGATTAATAGAATATTCTTTAATTCTCAATTCAGGAAACTATCTATATCTATTAAATACATTATAAAACCTTCTTTAACTCCTTTCTTTATTGAACCTATCAATTATAATCTTATTATCTTCAACTCATTGTCTTTTCGAATTATAGCTTAATAAATCGGGTTATATAACTTGATCTTCTATAGTAATCTATAAATCATCATAAATTGCTAAGTCTTTGTTTTTTAATCTTTCATTTATTTGATTTGATATACCTTGCTCGATTTTGTAATTAATTTGAGAAAGATATTATAATTGTTACGGGAGCTGCCTCTAGGGTCACATGGAAGTGTTTAGAGTTCTCTCGAGGTGATTTAGACTAGACTTCAAGTAGGAATTCAATAAGGTTATAACTGATTGCAATTCTTGTAACTATAGTAATAAAACTAATAATTGTTTTTGAGTACAAAGCTCTATATTATAATATCACGGAGGATAGCTACGTCACTTGGTCACTTTGAGTATAGAATAATAGGAATAAGTAGTAAGATCTAAGATTGGCTTGAGGATTGATCATA
>PQXI01000193.1:0-65866 GCA_004786145.1 Botrytis paeoniae | reverse complement strand
CCTGTATATATAGGCCTCTTAGGACTATCTAGAACCTTCCGTTGTCTCCTGTATTTCTAATCAATGTCGTCGTCGCTACATATCTAGAATCTTCTACAGACCTTTGCCGACATCGAATACCCCGCATTCTGGTAGCCTTAAATAAAAGGCATCAAGGTTCAACACATAGAACTGCATTGTGCGATCAACTACTAAGTAAAATAACTAAAATTGCAAATTATTATCGAACCGCCTAACACTCCCATCAAGCGCAAGCGCAAAAAATATCCAAAAGTATAAAAAAAACATCGAAAGTATCGAAAGTATCGAAAGTATCGAAAACCGCCCTTACATCCCCATGCTGACCCGTCATGTAGGTACGCATACCAAAATTCTCCCATGCCTGTCTGATTACAACTTTCTAACCCAACTCCAGTGTCAAATCATCTTCTATATATGTCTCTACCTCATTGACATCTCGACTTTCTTCGGAAATTCTAAAGATAACTTTATGTAAAAACGTATATTTGTATCAAGAGCACTGTAGGTCCACTCATTATACTATCCATGGCGACATGATGGAACCAGTCATACTTCGTTGAAGTACCATATGATCGCGGGTTAACTCGACACTCTTAGATTTTGGACGACTGAAGAAAGATGATGTTCTGTTTAATGTCGAGGGACTTTTCACTTTCCTAATTGTTGGTTTGAGTTGGAGGACTATTCTGGGTTGAAAAAACGAAGTAGTGGTTATGATGGATGGGCTTGGTCCGTTCGATAGAATAGATGCGGAGTCATCATGGTTACCTCTATTTCTTTTCGAGTTGTATCGGTCAAAAATGTCAAGAGATTCTCTGATAGAAACATTGTCTTTATGATGAGCCTGCTTGGTTTTCACCGCAATCGAGGCAACTGGTGAGATTGGAGTGATCGTCATACTGTCACTACTAGCAGATTCCTCGAAAGCCTTCTCTGTATTAATTGAAAGGGATGGAGCTGTCTCGGAATGCGTCCTAGGTCCGGTGGCAATTACTCCAGACTCCCTAATCCAATCGGGCAGAAAATCTAGCATGACAAATGATTCAGCCTCATGTAGCGAAGAAGCATCGTCTTTGAAACTACCAAGATTGATACTCGATTTTGAGTGCTGCATTTTATGTCTAGGAAGAAAATTTTCCGAGTTTCTCATCCAATCTGGTTCAGCAAATGTTTCGGCTTGCTTTCTGTAGGTTCTACGTTCTTCGCCGTCAAACGGAGTGTTCTTGGACTTTCCCTTTCCATCTTGAGCTTTCCCTTTAAGGAACTTCAAAACGCGACTCACTGACGTACCCAAAATACCCTTCGATTCCTCGCCACAAGCGTGCCCGATATCAATATCTGGCTTTCCTTCATAGTTGAAGAGAAAATCAATTAGAATCCTAAAATCACATGGCTGAAAATGCTGGGCACTTCCAACTAAGCCCCAACCACGCTCTCTAACAACAGCAACTGGGCCCTTCAAAGGGAACTTCATATTTCCATCCATGATATGATTGATGCAAGCATTGGGTGGAGAGTTATCAGTCAAGAAATCTCCTCGGACGGCCAGAATTATAGAATGATCAAACTTCTTGCTTGCCATATTGTAATCCACGAGGGTGTTGCGAGTGTTAATCCGATCTTGGTCGTAATATTGAAGGAATGTTGCGACCGACTTTCCGTTGGAGCCGTTGGCAATCCATGCCAATTCAAACTCCTCCGAATCGACCGGCAATAGGAGACCAAGTCTGTATTTCTTTTCAACAGTATCCTCGGGACATGGGTGCGCAGCAACGAAATCTGTGAATTTCTGGCAAATGATGTCATGAACATCGCGATCGACTTTCTGGCAAGTTACTGTACAATACCAGGTAGCATTGCAAGTTGTACATGGAATTGAAGCTTCTTTTGTACAGTATCCGCATTTAGGGTGCTCGATGGTGGGACCGAAGGAGGAGATTGAGACCCGCGGGCCCAGAGCCGGATCTCGACGTGATGGCATGGAGCTGATCGTTTAGCGGCTTATAAGAAGAATTGTGGAGGTCTAGTAGGGAAAGAAAGAAAAGTTATCTAAGCTGGGGTCAGTAGGAGATAATAAGTACAAAATCTGGTTGCTACTCGTATAAAGAGTGAATTGGATTGAGTAGTGAAGTATTTATTCGATAATAGAACGAAATTCTAGACCGGTATTTGTGAATGGGCCGGCGAAACTTACTAATTACAGGAAAGATGGTTTCAAGAGGAGCGGGCGACGTGAACAACTGAGGGAAGGTATAGAAGTTTCAAACTGACTGTAGGAGACTGATGTTGTAAATCTGCTTTCTTAAAGTCAAGCTTTTATATCTAAATGAATGGAAAGGATCTTTCAAGTAATGGTTACTAGGTGGATTCGGCAATTTATGTTATACACTGTCAGCCGTAGGAAATTCTGTAGTACAATCGCGAGTACAATCTCGCTTGGAAATTAAGGATTTGGATAATGGCTTTCTCTTGTGACTAGAACAGCAATCACGGCACAGATGAGGCGTCAAACTGAAGGAAGTGAATATAAAATGCAAGGCATTATTGATTGATACATTAGGGAGAAACCTCAACGAGCAATCTCGTGCTTTTGATACGGCTAAAGGTTCCAAATCTGTCGCTAATGTTATTCGCTCTAAAATAGAAATCTGATGGATTCTTAGCTCGAGGTCATGCTGGTATCTCCATGTGTGGAAAGCAAGCAAGTCCAAATAACGCTCCAGTCATACCCTTATTCAATCAATCAATGACATCATCCGCGACAACAACATTTACTACAACAATCTCCAAGCCAAAATATCACTACAGTTCTTGGCCCAATAACGTATACACATATCTCTCAATCATCGGCCATAAACACTGTACTAAGTCCGGTTCTGTGCCACAGATCTATCGCCCTACCTATTGATGAAGAGTCCTGTGATATACTTATTGAATCATATGAGTTGCTATAAGGAGATATCAGGTCTCCGTCTAGCTGCGGGTTCTGATCCAGAGCAGCTGCAAAGCAGTTGTAGAAAAACTCTTCGAATTTGCTTCTGGTGAAGTACCCCTCAAGAAATCTCTGTTTTGTTCTAACATCGGGTTCATCTTCTACTACTGTAAGATCCAATAGCCTAATGTATGTCATGATCGCCAATAATTGAAGCGTGGTAATATCTTTTTTGTCCTGTCTCACTACCAGAACAGTCCCCACATTCTCATGCCATTGTGAAGGTATTTCACCCCACGTCTCACTATGAGGAAGAGTATCAAGGTGAAGGGTACCACAAAAATCGTTTCTCAAGTGATCTTCGTCGAACACAACATCTCTCCCAGCTTCTCGAGGTATTTTTTGTATTATTAACGGAATCCCCATCAATCGCGAGATATTTGTGGGCTGCCCCTCGAAAATCGGGTGCAATTCTGGGACTCTGGTGACCGCAAGCTGAGTCTCTCCTGGAGCATTCATATGATCGCCCCTACATTTGATGATTACGCATTTCGAAATATTGAAGCTTTGCTTGAAGACTTGATGTTTCATCACTTGCCTTCCATTGGCAATCTGTCTCAATAATCGTATGACTCTGGGGAGGTCATCCAAAAGAACATCCTGTATAATTGCTGGGTCAATATCAGAGCTACTTCCTCGAAAAACTACCAAAGGTCCAGTCCAGTAGGCTCCCCTCGTGAACGATATAACGCTATGGTTGGGCTTGGGATCGTCGTCTCGGCAGCCTCCTCGACAAAGAATATACGGCCATCTCATCTTCGGCTGATTCTTGATTGTCAGCAGAATAACAATTAAACCACTGCATTAAGATACCAAACCTTTAATTCTATAAAACCCAGCGACCAAATATCAAATTCTTTATCATTGGCCTTTGAATGCAGAGAATCTGGACGCCGAACCCATTCCAGTCTGGGATCCTGATCAACCGGAAAATAGAATGCGATGCTATGACTATCTGAAGAACGTGGACCAAGGGACATAAAAGCTTTACAAAAACTTTTTTGAAAAGACCAGTCCAATCGCTGACACTTCCTTGAGCAATAAAGGATAGACACGCAGAATCCACAGTACCTTTTCGACAAGTTGAATTTGCAACACAAAGCGCAAGTATGGAGGGGAACGAGGGTACTCACAATTGTCGTAATGATGTTGGTAAGGTGAAATAGTAGTAGGCATACAAATATAAGTGGTAAACTGAACTTGTAGATATCGATGTTGTGGAATTGTGGAATTGTGAATATCGAAGGATGAGGAAGGAGATTGGGTATCCGAAGATAACTAGTGAACGAGACCAACGAACGCAAAAAAAGAGGAGGGAGTTTACCATAAAAGGAAAGGGAAAGTCAATACAACAGGGCGAAAACTTTCATGATCCAAAGTCGGTATCATAAAACGAAGGGTCGATGATACCCCCCCCCCTAAGAAAATCCGAAGAAAAAATTAAGGAGACGCTCGTCATCAAGTCTTGACTATCACCTCACTTATTACCCAATTAAACTCCTCACCATCAAAACTCTAAACCTTCTGTAAGAACCCCATACAATCTCACTAATGCGAGAGTCTCAGGAGAGCTAAAGAGTCAAAACACTCGGTAGCAAGATCGTATCAGATAAAATATTGTCTGGTATACAGCGCCAAGTTGCATTCTTCCAAGTCGGATCATTTCGAGAGGGGATGATGAGAAATCTACTTCAAATCGCTGGCCGAAGGTGCATTTCGAAACCTTACTTCATTTAAGAGTGGCATTATGAATACTGTTTGAGAAGAGTGGCAGTTTGGTAGTGAAGTTCATGAATAGGCGAGCAGAGAAATTGATTGTGGCGTGTCTCACGTTTGAATTGATCTCGCTAGAGTAGCATCGAAAGAAAGGGGGCGCAGCAGGCGATGGGTCAAGGCTTTCCGGATGCAATAGTTCGACTTATTCAATTTCGGAGACATCACCAACGCTTCTTCTAAACAACATGGGCTTGATAAAAAAAACTCGAATGAAGTGAGCTCTGCGAATTACATTATCTTGTCTAATAATCATCCCAAGCCCTTCTAATGACAGGCCTAGCTGGATCCCACGGCCCGTGGATTTCATTTTTATATTTCTGCAATCCTATCAGCCACCAACTACATCCACCCATAGCTAATCCCGTTATTAGCGTCCCCAAAACCACACCAATCAATCCACTTTTCCAATCCCAAGCTGATCTTCCTGACTGTGGCAATACCAATCCTACGCCACCTCCGGCACCAAAAACGAGTAATAGAGTCAGTATTAGATGACCACGTAAAGAATGCAAGCGAGTATAACGACGGAAAACAGGAAAAAGACCAAAAACTTCGATGGAGAATAGTGTAAGACTAAAGACTTGTCCGGTACTAGGAAGACGTGATGCCAGCACTGTGGAGGCCATTAGAGCAGCATTCGTACTCAAACTTGCGGGAATGTTTTTGTTCTTCGTGTTTGATGGTGGATAGCCAGATGAAGATGAAGGGGACGGGGTAGCATAGTCGAAGAAGAATATGTTGATTGTAAAGAGGAGGAATGACATTGCCCAGATCGAGTCTGAAGAAGTGGACCTTGTAAGAGATTTGAGAATGGGAGAAAGGCCGAGGAGGGTAAAGTAAATTAGAAGGGCTGATTTAGCAGTTGAAAGACGGAGCGATGTGCGATGAGAGAGGCGTGAATTATGTGGTGTATAAACCGGTCGTGTTGGAGGCGGTTGAGTTGGATTGGAGGTAGTAGATTGAAGAGATGTTGTTGATATCGAATGGGGATGCTTTGGCCCATTTGCAGCTGTTGCCAATAGATTTGGCGTTGAACTCGTTGCAGATACACTGTGAGAGAAAGGCTGCGGCGGTGGAAATGCTGGTCGAGTACTTTCTTCCTGTCCCACCCATAAATCCCATAGTACCCAGCCTAAAAAGGTAGCGATAGAGCCCCAGCCAACCACAGAAACTGGAGAGACATGTTTATCATATATTCCAACGAAAGAAACAATGAATATTATGACAGAACAAACGTGTTGTACTATGACCGTGGAGTCTGCTACCAATGGCCAAAAATCATAAGGCTGAAGACGTGGGTTTCTTTGCAGATGTTCGAGAAAGGTATCCTGATCCGTGTAATTGTCTGGATCTATATCAATTGATCAGTATTATTTTTCATCGGCTGTATTGAAGTATTCCATACATGATTGCTTCACCCATAGCAGTTTTTTCCAAGTAGCTTTCCGTCTTCTGGTACTACTTTTCGTTCTATCTGTATGTCTTCCTCTACTTCTTAATCTTCCAGCATCCCCATTTGTCATGCGCAATTGGTTGAGAGCGGCAGATGGTCTCCGAGGTGGTGAAGCTTGAGATATAGCATCTTCTGGTGCAAGATGTGACCTTTCATAAGGTATAGTTCGAGCAGAGGCGATATTGGGTGCTGTCGAACTTCGATTCAAGGGGGGGGCAGATTGAGGTGCCAGTGGAGGCACCATAATTGAGAAGGCTGTAACATTTCAAAGTTGATATCTGGTTAATAAATTGTCAGCCTCGAGGATTGTTTTTGGATGCTATTGAGGTCAGTTCCGGTTACCGTTGTAGATGATGAGCAGTGTGCTTACCTAAAAACGCATGATATGAACATGATTCACATGATAATAATTGTACTTTGTTGCATGTCTCAAATTACTGATAAATTATTGATGTGGAGGTAACCTTAAGGTAATAAATAAGTGGGTGAATGATTTTCTTTTCTTTTCCTAAAAGTATTGAATGACCGATTTAAACTTAGGTATTGTTGATTGGTTGAGATTATAATGGAGCTGCTTATCCGAATTCGATTCAATTAACTTCTTATTAGTCAATTAGAATAGAAAATGTTGGTTCCTATCTATCTAGTCATTCCCATAGGTAAGTATCCTTCCTTCGCTTCATGTGAATGAATAATGATACACACCCCCTCTCTTCGTTTACCAACATAGTTTGCTAGGTACTGAGCGTTATGTTGCTTTAGAAATATGCTATTATTAGAACTTCGATTACCAATTGATAGCAAAGGATTCATCTGATTATCATCTCATCTCGTCCGTGTCAGAAAGATCCTTCAGAATAAGCATAATTCTAATTCTCATCCTACTCCGCACAGAGAAACATTGCAGGGCCAAGTCATCGAGGCGAAAGCTTACATGGTATAAGCAACGGTGCTGTATTACATTTCATGAAACATTGTCACGTCTGTATGTAGAGTAAACACATTGAAATCGATCACATTTGCTTCTCTGCATCTTTCTCGGGGTTTCGGTCCTATTCATCTTGAACGATTCCTTTTCGGGGACCTCGTTTGATGAGCGATGAATGTATCGGCGCTTATTTGTATTTCACCGAAGGCAACAAATAAGAGGTTTCAAGAAGCGCTGGAATGGCCGTTCATTAGACGAGCTTTCAGGGATGTCGCTCTGTACCTTGAATCCTCTTAAGAATGGTGGCAGTACAGGAAGGGTAGTATCAAGATATAAGCTGTTTCCCTGAAGCTAGGGAAAGGCGGAAATAACCTTCCATCATCATTCCAGAAGGATTCATGGTGAAAGTTAAGGGTTGGGGGCTAGTGGCCTTGCTGACTGCGACCCCGTAAACCTAACCGAGAGAAGGTTACAAAATGACCTTTAGATATCTGAAAACGACGATCGAACAAATCCAAAGTTTCGAATTCTAACCATTCTAGTGTTCTCCCGTGCTCCATAGTTGAGCATGCAGCCTGCGATCTGAACCATACTAACGAATCTCATTAATATTCATACTTTGTGGGAGAAACATGAGTTTTGCAGGGATTTTGGTACACTACACGGTGTACGATGGATGTATGATGATTAGATGCCGGAGCTCTTATCTCTAAAACAGACGAGCTACAGGGATTCCGGATGAATTTACTATGTGTACCTGACGATCGTTTGACTATGACGAACAAAAGGTTATGGAGACTATGTATCGTTTACCATCGAATATTAGAATATATTCACAGCAAACTCTGCTTAGTCAAACATTAATCTCGCGATAGAAGCATTGAGTAGAAGGATTGATCAAGTGAAAGTTTATATAGAGTAGGTAGCGCAGAATAATCCCTCAACTGCATTGCGTTGTTATTATCCTTTACTACGCCCAAATGCCAAGAAGCCAGTAAATTAAGGGAGCTACCCCTTCATCGACAACAATAGCTCGTTTAAATATCCTCAGCAGGACTAGAATCGTATTAGCAACCTCGGTATCGAAAATTGTTTTCAATTGAGGGGAAATAAAGAGTTTTTCGACACTTCACTTCGTATAATAAATTGACGATGACACTCTTCGAGACTCTGATTGAGCAACCAATAATCTACTCGTATAGCACCACATGATACAATTTCAAGCCGGTACATTGTGATTGAAGTCACAAGATACAGTTACCTACACGGTTCAAATCAGTATGCCAAGTAAAGTACATAAGCATGTATTTCTACGAGAACAAGACATTCTTAACTTTTCAAAAATCATTGTTCTGTATCAAAAACATTCCCCAATTGTTTAAACAAAGATTCGAATCATCAAAAGTCGCGTGGGGGCGCAATGACCATATCTTAGTATTACGCTGGTAGGTATTTACGAGCCTACCTAGGTAGTAGCTCCTAGTACCTACTCTTCGGTGTTCAAGCAGTGACCTCCACCAAGGATTTCTATGGACGCACTGATAGGATACGAAGAAAAGTGGAAGAGGAAGAACTATAAAAGGTCTCCCCCATAATTGGAAATCCCACTAACCATGCAAATCTCCACCTTTCCGTGATCTTGTCTTGGTAATATGTTAGTTACGAGTAGCGCTGTATATCACTCAATTCACGTTTTGTTTTCAGGCTCCAGTTTATCATGAGAGAATTCGAGCGATATCGAGGGATGGGATTGAATGGATGAAACTAACAAAGAATCAAAATGGGATAAATATCTAAGTATATCTTCAATTGTTTGGGGAATGAATCTTGCTTGTCTTGTTGTCTACTTTGTACCGTACAAAGCCACAAGGCTTATACTCTCTACTATCGAGCCGGACAAAACCCAGCCCACATCTCACCACCTTACCTCGAACAATCCAAAAAGACAAAATCATTCACGCCCCATCAGCCCATGTAACCTTAACTATTAACCATGCCATTTACACTAGAAATTACCCATGAAAATCGCGCAAAGACCCTGAGGGGCTGAAGCTTTTTCTTTGCCAACACCCCAATATGGATTTTTAAGTTTTGAAGGATTTCTACCAAATTAGCATTTTAGAAACATGAAGTGGATGGAATTACCCCATGTAACTCTAGTCCCTTGTGTAAAGTACCGAAAATACTAATGCATGTTTGTGTTGCAACTATTGTTTTTGCCTAAGTGTGAAGAAACGATTGGCTATAACGCACACCACCCGCGTGGTACGCTATTCTTTGATCTAAATACAAGAGTTTCCCTATCTCACTCCCACCACTTCTTTATATTCATTCTATCGACTTTTATATCCAATCTTGATTTCTCGCTCCAGCCTTTATATTTTCATACCTCAAGTATTGATCGATTGGATTAAGCTGTGTTCGGAAAGATTGAAGATTGATCTACTCACGTTTGCGGCATTCCAAACGTCTCGGGTGTGACAAACTACCAAAGCGTCCTAAAACATCGGAATCACTTGCCATTCACGACGAGTGACGTTTTATTCTATACAACTCTTAAACCTATATACCTACCTCACCTCTTCATTCAAAATCTAGTCAATAATCCATATCTTAATAATTCTACTATATCAATCGCAAAAATGCGACCATCATCACCGCTCTCGCTCCTCCTTTTCCTCCAACTTTCAACCGCATTCCCAGTTTCTCGAGAATGCTTCAATTCTCAATCTTGCAACTCACTCCACTCAGTCAAAGATACCCTCTCGCTCATTCACCCCAAACCCAGCGATCCCCGCGATCCACATTTTCCAAAACATCAAAAACTACATATCCCAACTTTTGTTAAACCAACAACTACTTCCCCTTCGGACGATGAATATTTTGCAGAGGAAGGTGCTTTCGACAATGCGCCAACGACTCCTTCAAATGATATATCCGCAGATGAGGCACTTTCTGCAGAAACACCACTCAGTTCGGCATATCTTCAAAGTTTGACGAGGACGAGTGACGAGGATGAAGCGAGACCAAGTATGCCTACTTCTGCATTACCTAAACTGCGCAAAGAAGATACGAGGAAATATTGGGAGGGGGAAAACGGAGAGCTAGGCATCAATGGAGAGAAACCAGGATGTGGAAATTCCAATTCGTGGCCTGGGACTGCGGTAGGATATAGAACTCGCTTGGCGCATTTGGAGATGGGACGAAGAAATGATTTTATGGTTGTGGGAATTGTGGTGGTTTTCTTACTTGTGGTTTGTGTATTGGAGTCGGTAGAGAGGTTTGGGTAAGTTTTTTTTTCTCTACTTTGTTAAATTTGGACTTCGGCTAATATGTGCGTAGAAATCGAAATTCGAGAAGAGGAGAAATCTTTTTAGAAGATGATAAGACGTATGCTTTTATTGTTAAAGTGCCGAGAGAGTTCTATCAGAACGAATCTGTATTCAATGAGAAATGCGCGCAGGAGTCGGAGTACAAAGAATATAAAGATGATGAGACAGTTGTAGCAGAAGATTTCAACACAGATAACGAGAGAGAGAGCTGAATTGAGCTCGAGGCCTTAGCTTATTTCTTTTGTTTTATATAAAGGTTGATTGGATAATGGTGTTTGGAACCTGGCAGTGAAGCATCTGATTGTGGAAAAGAAGCACAATGGGCGTTTTTAGCATGTCTTTACAGCGCAGGATAATTTTGGACAAGAGTTATGTGCTTGATGAAGGATGAATCTCTGAATCTCACGCTTGGCGAACATCGCAATTAGCAACGGCAATTAGGGAGAGAAGAAAGAAAGAATAAATAAAATTTAAAAAGTCGTGAGTCCATGACAATGCTGCTGATCTGCATGAGCCCCGTATGTCATTTAATCTGAGTCAATTCATTTGATCTGTATCTCTCTTGTTTTATGTGAGAAAAAATAACCCTGTCTATTCTTATTCAAACATAAGAAAATGATGCTTATATAGTATGAAATCTACCGCAATTCAGATACGAGGTATTCTCACATCGAACGACTTCTGATTGACAGCAGTCCAATCTCAATTGAAAACAAGTTCGAAGTAGTTTTATTTGTTTTCTGCAGGAGTGTAATTGTATGGAGTCTCAAGTTCCTTGCTCTCGTGCAGAAAGTTTTCGCAGCCGTCTTTTCTTTCTTCTCATTACTCTCTTCCTCTAGAAAATGTTACCATGATCTCGTCGTCAATGCTGTCGGGTTATGTGTAATATGTTTTTCCATGACCCATCTGCTTCCTCACGGGAACTCAGTTCTCATTCTTCCGCTGGAGAATGTTAATTACTTAGGTAGCGGTGATAGTTTGCTCAGCTAGCTAGGCTTCTGGCATTACCTCGTATAAGATCCTTTTCTTTGTTGCTTATTTCCTTCTTGCATTTGTGGTTGAGATAAGGATTTCGGGATTCCTGAATATGTCTAAGGGGAAAGTTGTATGAGTGTATAATCTGGACTGAGGCCAGAGAAGGGGAAAGTTTCTGGATAGACTTGTCCTGCGTGGGATCTTGAACGTGCTCTCTTGTTGCTTAGAATTAATTCGTTCTAAGTTCCAGCATCAATTCGCTTTTCTGTTGATTTTGTTGTACCAACCTTACTTGAATTATAGAGAAGTGGCGAATTATCATCAAAATTATTGTCGTTCCTCCTTCTGGACCGTGATGCCGAGACAGAGACTTTATAGAAGTGGCTGAGCTTATCCATTACTTTTATCTTCTTGCTGACAAAAATGAAACCCACTGTCTGAAAATCTACCTTACTCGGTATAGTTTAATTCAAAGCTTCCTGCTGATGTCTCTTGTTACTTTGCAAGTCCAGCTCTTCTTGTTCCGGAACTGTCTTCTATCTAATGTACCCTCGTCATCGACATATGTCTTTCCGTTTGCTTAGGACCAAGACTGATAGATTTCTGTGCACGTCCATTTTCTTACACTTTTCAAGAAAATGTAAAAAAGAGAATTAAGCTTGCCGGTGGAATACTTGCCAATGTAAGGCTTTAATGTTTGAGGAGTCCAGGGAAATATTTATCTGTATATTCATCATGTATTTTTATACCAAATTCATTAGAGCAGCCCATTCCTTCCTCGCAAAAATGATCGGAAACGGCAAGGTAAGTAAGGAATGGGAAACCAAAATGTCGCACAATTAAACAAAATGATCGATCAAGAGTTGAAGTAGTCAGAAGTTTGAGGCAACATAAATATCAAAGCAGGTTTCAGTTCTCTTAACATCGTTCATCATCCATCGTTATGTGGGGTAGAGTTTGTATGTTCTATTTGCGCTTGTAAAAGGGGAGGGAAGAAGTCTGTTTACCCAATACCTTATTGATGCTTATTACAGTAGCGACAAGGCAAAAAGTTTTGTACCAAGCTCGACTAGTGGGTGTATTTTGACTAGTCGTGCTTGTAGAGAGGGCATAATGTATGACAAGAAGAAAAGCCTCTGGTTCTGACTCTGTTATATCACTTTGGTGATAAGTATCAAGTCTTCATGATATGCTTATTATGATTGTACTAATTATTGATTGTTAGTCGAAGCTATTCGGAAGTTCAAGAGACTTTGTATACTCTTATCAGGATTAGTTATTAGAGTAGTATAAGTTAGTCTTATAGTCGACTTTACTCAAGCCTTTTATACTACTCTTATATACACGAATTATTGAAGGTATTTTCATTAGGATCTATGGAATTTGTTGAATTCAAGTATCTCTGTGAATTTTTAGTGATATATAATACCATGATTATATCGAAAATTTCATTAATGTGCTACTTGATATCACCTATTGAAATGCGTAGTAGAATATAGAATATATATTACGTTATATACTATTTCAACTTCTAATTAAGGCGCGTGATATATTATTGTTTAAGAAGATTGAATTCCATAATACGGTTCCCATAGTCATACTAGATTGAAGTGAAAAGGGTCGTAGAATATCTTTATTCGATCAATCGATCGCTTATTTTGAAGCTTATCTTTTGCGCTCAATAATGATCGGTGTGAAGTAGGGGGCCGAAGTGTTGAGAGCTGACTTTCATATCGCATTGACTAGAGTTTTCATGCAGTCACTCTAGTTGAGCACACTCGAGATCTTCTCCACACCGAATTCCAAACATTAATCATCACTCTTATTCGTCTTTCGCCTCTCATAATCTATTGATCTCTGGAATGTACCCACAACTCGCCTGAGTGTGTACTAATTTCAATTTCATAAGTCTTTGTTAGATCTTCCTTCGAGTGTCAAGTATCTTAGGAAATTGATTGGCAAATCTGTCCAGGAATTGAATGATCAACTGATATAAGATTTGAGCTTCATTGATCAAAGTTGCTTTCCATGTCTTTATCCTTGATCGAGATCATCGTTATCAAGCGCGTCTACGTGTAGTATAGCCTGAACCTGGAGTAGAGTGGTTAGAACGTATTTCCTGTGTTGTATGGGATTCTCCATATGTTTGATAAAGAAAATCATGATAAAAGATTCTCAAGTTGTACTATAGTTCTAGTCTTAACCCTTCTTGTGTTTTAATTAGTACGTATTCAATAACACATTTCTTTTATTCATTATAATTTTTATTGTGTTTAATACAGAAAGTTATTAATAAAGATATTCCAAATCTAGTATAGTTTTTGATCGGAATGATCGCCAAACCCCTCTTCATCATTGAGTGTTATCTTCTTTTTTGTTCTCAACTGCCTACTTATGTGCCCTTCTTTTCAGAAAATCAGAATCCGACAAACATCTCAAATCAGTCCATTCCTTCCGCAAGTTGTTCTGGATTTGCTTTACTGCCCCATATTACCAATTATTTAGCCTTCATCTTCAATCTCGACGCCAAAATCAACTCTGAATATTCAGAGTTCAAATTTACTCAAATACAATGTCAAAGGCATTGTCGATTTACGAGCCATTCGAGGGGAACACAAAAGAAGAGTTTGACGCGCAAGTGCCCCAGGAGCGAGACTTTTGTTATGCCACAACTGTGGATGGACCGTATATCATCAGGTACATCACTGGTACGTTAGTCGCGTCAAATGCATGTGCAATGGGCTTTAATTTTAGAGAGGAATGGAAAATTCAAATCGGGCCATTGCCAGATAAAGAAATCAAATTTGCCAGTACTTACAAGAATTTCTTCAAAGACTACTATCCCAGACAAATCGAATCGGAGAAGTTCTACGATCAAGACGCTTATATTAAATGTCCCAATTATCGTCGCTATTTGGAAGAATCAAGAGATGGATTTGAATCAACCGTTCGTCAACGTGAAAGGTGTAAGAAACAAGCTGCTGAAGATGAGATTGCGGCTTTAGCGGTTTTGAAAAAATTAAGCTTGGATGAAAAGGGAAAAGTCAAAGATTGAAGATAACTTATAAATAGCTAGCGTTAACATGAATAATATAACTTGTGAATTCTTCTATAATACCAAGAAATAAAAGCTTTAACACTCCCTCATCTCCCTCAGAAAGCACGCTAAGAAAATTAGGTGCGCTGGGTAGATAAAGTGATTGATATAGTCAACTCCATTGTATGTAACGTTTAGAACAATACGCACTACATTTAATTCAATTTGACAACCCATTCTCAGCACGTTCTCTCTCCCTTATCCCTTCATCTTTCCCTTATCCCTCCCTTATCTTCCCCATCTTTTATATCTTTCAATTGTTTCCATTCAGCAATCCTCATACTCTCCTTGAGACTTAGAGCTGTAACATTTGGTGCAATAGAGATATTCACACCCCGCGAATGATCTTCACTAACCACAACTAAACATGTAATCCCAAACACCTCGATCTGGACCACCATACACCTGGGGGTTTTACCCTGCTCATTCCCAATTTGGTCCAGATTAGATTCTGATACATGCGTCCATAACGGTACACGCTCTTCATGATTAATGGTCGCGACTTTCTGAGTATCTTTATGTTTGATAGTTATGCGTTCGATGGTTTTATAGCCTGGTAGGACACCCGTACACCGGCCACAATTCTTCGCTAGTGTCGGCTTGTTGGTATGACAGTTGTGTATTTTCTCTCCTCGGTATTTGGTTTTCACATTGAAGCTGGCTTCGCAAGGCAAGCAAGTAGTTCAACTCTAATATCAACCTCTTACCTAGATTACCCTCCTTGTCGTAGTCAAACTCTTTACAACACTTACTTTCACCCATTGGCATCATACTCCGGCCCGCTTTACCTCATTGCTTCGAACACTCCACTGGCCGTTCTCTCACTTCTTGGCACAAGTCAGTATCGACTCAAGGCCGCGCACGACAAATATGGTGACATTGTGCGCATCGCCCCCGGTACTCTCTCCTACATCAAGCCGCAAGCCTGGAGCAACATCTATGGATACAAGCCAATTGGTGGAGGTGTAGGAAACTTCCCAAATGACCCACGCTTCTACAATGAAATGATGCTCGGTAAGCAAACTATTACGCTTGCCAGTGACGAAGAAGCTATTCCAATCCGGCGTTCATTGAATAGTGCTTTCTCCCATCGCTCGCTTCTCGAACAGGAACCCATGATGCAACAGCACATCGGCCGGCTTATGGAACAATTTGAGAAGCAAAGCACCCATAATCATTCCGTAGATGTTCGCAAATGGTTCACCTTTTCTGTGTTCGATATCAATAGCGATTTTGGCTTTGGCGAAGACATGGGCTGTGTGGAAAATGGCGTTTATCACGATTGGGTAAAGTTTGTCATGGACTATTTCTATGCTGCGACGCTCCTCCACCAGTGCTATAAATTCTGGCCTCTGACTCGTTTGCTTGCTCTTCATATTCCAGAGTCTACGCGAAAAATGCAAGTGAACCATAACTATGCTTCATTAAAACGTGTCCGGAAACGCATGGGAACGGACATCCGGAGAAGCTTTGCTAGCATTGAGGATATCAAACTCCAAGATGCACTGTCTAAGCTGCCATATCTGAAAGTTGTAGTGCAAGAGACGTTGCGTATACATGCTCCTCTTGCTAATGGGTTTACTCGTTGGGTTCCTGACAAGAATGGGGCGATAATCTGTGGTCAACACGTTCCACAAGGAGTAAGTAAATCTCTTGACAACCTTGATACCTCAGCGCGGTATTTTAATTATACTTCACATCTATTAACAAATTCTCACTTCTAGACTGTTGTTGCAATTAACCACTATTGCTCCAACACATCAGTATCCAATTTCCGCGATCCCATGAGCTTCATTCCAGAAAGATGGATGGGCGATGCAGCCTATACCAACGACAAAAGGGAAGTCGTACAGCCATTTTCCGTCGGACCACGAAATTGTCCCGGCCAACAGTAAGCTATGAAAAATGCCACCTTCTGAATACGGAAACGTCACAGTTAACCTTGATGTATCGCCGAACAGATTTGTACTTTATATTATCAAACTCACACTCGCGCATCTAATATGGCGTTTTGATCTGGAATTGGGTGATGGCACCAAGAACTGGGCGGAGGGTCAACGAATCTATAATGGCTGGATTCAGCCTGCTTTGCCTATTTTGATGACGAGGAGAGCATAATTCAACACAATATGTCTGGAAAGGGATGAATATAAAGATCGGGACATTTCCTCAATAATGATCCCGACATTGAATCGAAAAAATTGTTAGAAATCAATATACTTATCATTCATTCATTTCACCTTTCCCCGGATCGTTTCCATTGAAATGGCAAAACGGACATTCGCAAAATTAATTTAGCCGTCGAGCCGCACTGACTGTGCGCGAAAACACGTGCTAGTCATGTGACTTTGATGTAACTAGTACTTATAGGTCTTCTTTGTGTAGTGTAGAAAGAAGACAATCTGTTGTTATTACTCAATTATTACCCTATGTACTACGTGAGAGCTTCCCAGGACCTCCCTCCCTTCATCCCTTATGGAGACGCTACGTTTCAGTGACTCATCTACGGTATATACGAAGGCTTATTCGATGACCCTACCACCTTCCACTCTTTTACATTACATAGCTGCAAGCCCGCAAGCTCGCCAGGCTTTTGCTCGGACGCACACAAGTAAGATTCGCTTACATAGTCGTCAAATAGCGCGCTTGCTTGTATCAAGGTATCTCTTCAATTTCTATAGCACCGGACAGGCCCTGGTTAGGTTAAGTTACTTCACTGCAATTGGAGCGGGAGTCAAAAATCTCATCATCTATCTTCGGTTCATCATTGAAAGCATTGCATTAGGGAAACGAACGAGAAACTATTGAGTAGGGATATATGCATGTATGTGTGCGGCGTTTGTTTTTGGGGGCCAGTGCATTTCGTGTCGTATATGTGGGGATTGGTGGCTAATCTTATCAGGGGTGGTAGTCGGTACCAACATAAGCACTATACGAATTCGACAGACACTTCCAGATTTAATGATGTGATGATAGGATGCAAGAGTAGAAGTATTAAGATGAACTCCATCAACTAGTTCTAATGAAAAGCTTCTCGTAACGCCTTGAACCTGATAAACATTTTCTCAAAAGCTGTTATTCTACTAACATTATGGGCAATATTTTCAGCCAGTTCTATTTCATTCCATCGGCGTCGCTCACGGAGAAGAATAGTCCCGATCAAACAGGCCGAGTATGTAGAGCCTTATCTTTCCTTTATCCATCTTGGATGCCCTTCTAACGCGCGCGATTGTTTATCAGATTTTTCTTGTGACAGGTGGTTATGCAGGCGTCGGTTTTCAATTATGTAAAATTCTTTATGCCTATAATGCAATTGTTTGGATTGCAGGCCGCTCGGAATCCAAAGCCCAAAATGCTATATCGATAATCAAAGAAGCATCTCCTAAGAGTAGCGGTAGCATTCAGTTTCTGCAAATTGATCTGGCTGATCTATCCTCGATTAAGCCCGCGGTCAAGCATTTTACTTCCCAGCAACAACGTCTCGACGTCCTCGTCAACAATGCCGGTGTATGTGCTTCTTTCCCTGAATCTCCATACATGCTTTACCCACACACGCAACTTGCTTATGTCGTACATTTGTGAACTTTTAGGTCATGTATCCTCCTAAAGGGAGCACAAGTGTACAAGGATACGAGTTGCAGGTAGCGACCAACTGCCTAGGTCACTACCTACTTTACCAACTACTCCTTCCTCTTCTTGCAAATGCTGTGGCCTCCTCTCCAACAGGTAGTGTGCGCGTCGCATAGGCTGCTTCCATTGCCATCCATGTCGACTCCCCACCAACAGGAATACTTATCAACGATGGTGGTAGTCTTAAGGATGTTGGCGTGCCAGCCAACTATAGCCAGACTAAAGTTGGTAACGTCTTCCTGGCTCGAGAATGTGCCAAGACTATTCCGCAAACAGGCGTTGTACACACGGCTTTCAATTCAGGTAATCTGCGCACAGAACTACAACGTCATTGGACTGGTCTCACCAGCAAGATAACTGTGAGTAATGGAACGTCTCTATATTGTTACCCATATACATACTGACAAATATGCGATTGCAGGATAAATTCATAGTGTATCCTCCAGTTTATGGGCGTATACGGAGCTCTGGGCGGTCATTGCCCCAGAGATAACACCTGAGAAGAGTGGTGCTTACATATATCCTTGGGGAAGGTTTGGCAGTCTTCCCAGTGGTATCGAGAGTTCGATTGCTGGAGAATCGGGCATATCAGCCAAATTTGTGGATTGATGTAGTAAACAGACGGAGGCATTCTTGTAGAGCTAACAGATTGAGTTTTGGATCGAAGAGATGATTCTCCCTCGCAGTTCTTTTCCACGCCCACAGTTGAATTTGTCTCTTTTCTCAACATACTCGCATATAATGATACTATTGCAATACTACATAATTATTGGTTCTGAAATAAGGCCGTGGAGGGTTTTGTGGTGAGATGATGTTCTTCAATAAAAGTGTTGTGGTTTCATAGTCATAGAGCCTTGTGCTCAACATATTAGTTATTAATTAGTTGTCTGGATTCTAGTTGATCTAGTAACGAGTCTACCTCCAAGTGAGTACCCAGTGATATAATCTTACCTCCCACAACTTACCAACCAACGAAACTGAGGCACCAGCTGCTTGGTTAATAGTCGGTTGATTCAGAGAGCGCCGACTATTAGTACCTACCGGACCTTACGATCTCACCAAATCTAACGACACCCCTCCAAAGGAAATCAGCGGCTGTTATTATATTTTTAGGGTTTAATTGATCACGAACCAAGAATATGCTTGGAATGATAGATATTCCAACTGCTGTAACTTGCCAGCCTGTCGAATACTCAGAATCAGGTATCGCATTTATTTATTTTCCCTAACGACAGGACTTTCGCTAGTGTCGCTGCCATTTTTTGGGAGAGCCTCATTAATCCTTCTAAAAGCTATGGTCTGATGAAATGAGACATCGATCCAGAGCATGAGGTCTGTGTGTGGTTTTGGACGCTAGTTATCAAACCGGGTGTATTACCGGGGTATGAAATATGTATTGGATAAGTGTTGCCATATACGCAACCTGTCAGCCAACTTCCATGCATGATGCATGGACCACTATATGCTACTGCATTTGCCAGGTAGGTAGTATTGACCATAAATAGCCGTCTTTATTTCCGTCTTACTACACTTCCCGAATTTTGACATTACTTTGCCGCGAACCAGCCACAAGATATAACTACTCTCATAAGCTCACTTTTTCTTAGAGTGAATGTTTGAGCTTAGAGAAAAATTAAGACTATTCTTTACGTGGGTTGATGATTAGTAAGCATCATGAGCGACTTTGTCGAGGTGGACATTCTTGTAATCGGTGCAGGTAAATACAACAGGCTAAAGCTCACACATTCGCATTTAATTCTGTCACTAACTTTTGCTTCCCAAAAGGAATTTCCGGCATTTGTGCGAGCAAGTATTTTTTAGAGTTTCATCCGGAAGCCCGATTAGTAATCCTCGATAGAGATAGTTGCGTCGGTGGAACCTGGAATGCGCGTTAGTTTCATTTTTCATCTTTTCCATTCTCCATGGTGGGATGCTAATTTGCATCGATTACAGGAAGAGGCTACGATAGTTTCTGGACCCAATGGATGGTAGGAACAGCCGAGTTCTCAGACCAAGAAATGTCGAGACCACCGGACGAAGACATTTACAAAGAGTTTTTCAAGGCTAAGCATACAACAAAATACCTTGAAAGTTATATTGATACACATAAATACGACGGCAAAACTCTCCGTGACAGGATCAAATTCTCGGTCGAAGTTAGATCAGTTTCCAAAAAGGATGGTTATTGGACTGTCTTGGCCAGCGATCGAGGCAACGGGCGGCAACAGCACACTTTCAAAACTTCGAAACTAATTGTTGCAAGTGGTTTGACTTCAATCCCAAATATGCCTTTATTGCCGGGAAAAGAAAGTTTTGAAGGTCAAATTCTTCATCATGAAGACTTCGGTTCGTCTGACGTCTTGACCTCTTCAAAACAGAAAATTACTATTCTTGGAGCTGGAAAATCGTCTGCAGACATGGTTTACGAAGCAGTCAAGGCTGGGAAACAAGTATCATGGGTTCTGAAAGCTACAAATACGACGGGCCCAGGCTTCTTTGTTCCTCCGGATGGAAAAGGACCCTATAAAAATGCATTCGAAATAAGCATGACAAGAATAGCAGCTATATTCACACCTTCGTTTATGAATGGAATAAATGGATGGACGAAACTTCTCCACTCATCTGAATATGGTGTGAAGATGATGAAGGGCTTTTGGGGCACCGTAGATGCGGATGCGCGAAAGTCTGCAAATTTCCAACGAAAATGCCTACAAAACTTTGACAAGTTAGAGCCGAGCTCACCGTAAGTTTCTTGAACCTTTCACAAGAGCCCTTCATTGACATTTAGAACAGCATCTTCTGGCAAAATTGCGCCGCTGGACTTCTCAACCACCCAGACTTTTTTGACACCATTGCCGAAAATGTTCGTATCTTTGTTGGAGATATTGAAGGTTTGAAGAGCAATATTCTCCTTCTCAAAACCGGCCAGGAAATACCCTCCGACGTTATTTTATGCGGTACAGGCTGGGTGCCTTCGCTGCAATATTTCACACAAGCGCAATGTCAAGAATTTGGTTTACCTCAGATTTTAGACCATGAAGAAGCAAAAGATGAACATGCTCACTGGGCGAACCTGGAGGCAGAAGCAGATCTCCGAGTCCTTGCTACCTTTCCCCAGCTCCAAAGTCCTCCTGATCATTACCACAAAACTGCAACCCATACTCCATACCGTTTATACCGACATATAGTTCCTATATCGGAGTCTTCTAGCAATGAGAAAGGTGACCGCTCAATTGTTTTCCTAGGCCAAATCGTGGTAGGAAATTATTTTCCTACCTTGGAGTGTCAATCACTTTGGGCAGTGGCATATTTAGATAGGAAGTTGGACTTGCCGGGTAAAAAAGAGCAGGAAAAAGATGTTGCTCTGTTTACAGCGTGGTCTCAACGTCGCTATCTGAGCAATGGCCAGGAGGGTAATAATTTGACCTTCGATTTCATTGGTTATATAGATACGCTTTTGAAGGATCTCGGTCTTACTAGTCATCGAAAAGGTTGGTTTAAAGATTTGTTTGCGGCTATGTGGGCTAAAGATCTGGGGGGCTTGCAGGCAGAATTTTCGAAGAAGTTCGAGTACAATGATACCATTAAATTGATTTAGGATTTCCCAGGAAATAATAAATCGTGTAGGGTTATAAATGTCTCATTAATACTTTTCATTTAATATATTTGTATAGTAAACAATAATTTTACTTTGATTAAGAATTTCATATTGTGGGAACATAGGTTCAAGTCAAAGGCCTTTGTAGCCCTCTTTATGTAAAAGCGAAGGCTAGCCCTTTCAATAGCCCTCATATAAGGGCTATTCCATTCATAGTTAGCTAGCTCTTTAGACAGAATACACATTGACAATCAGAGCCTACATTTTAGGTTCTACGTCATCCGTATCCTTCTCAAACCAACAGGATATATTAAAAGTAATTAGTTTCTATAGTATTAATATCAGTTTATAAGATAATTGTATTTTACAAACTGTATGACTATATTCAAACTCTTTTTAGTCAAATAATCATACAACGAATTATACCCTAAATTTAACCAATTCATTTCCCATTGTGATCATATTTCAATATATATTCTATGCCTTTACTAACTTGGTCACCATCGTTCTCAAATAGAATATAAAGATAGACCAGAAAAACATTCCTTTTTGTTGCAACCCAAATTGGCGCCGCTCTCTGTTCAATCAGTTTGCATGCTGCACAATACAATGATATATAATGGTTTTCCACTGCGTTGGAGTGTTCAAATCCCTCTGTGCATCAATGCCTCCACTTTATTGGTCTGCAAAATTAGGATCCAGCACGGTAATGGTTACGAGAGCCAGGAAGGAAGAGTTGCGACACGCCGTGGTTCATCAAAGACACTCACTCAGTGATGCCAACTCGTTCATTTCCATATCACGACCTGTGTGATTAAATAGCACGCCGCAGCTCAGCTGGGTGCTAGCTCCGTTTGTGCAAACTTCATAATATGCATATCGAATTTGATTCAAGATTCATGCTGACTCTATTCCAAACAAAGCTACGAATTTCCTTTCTGTGAACATGGCATTATTCGATGACAAAATACCAGAATTAAAAAAAGCAAATCAAGACTCTTAACTTCAACAATTAGATTCTTACAAATATCTAGAATAGATGAACACAATTTTTCCCCTAACTCGGATCACTCAAAAATTAAAGTAAATTTTTATTCTACTTTTCGAAGTTCCAAAGTTAAGTACTTACAAACGTTTTTCAATTCATATTATAACTCTCAGTACATTAATTCCATAAATATGTTTTGGAGATGGTCTAATCTACATGTCCACAATATACTGTTACGCCAGCAGGAGAGCTCTGATTTGTTGAGGGACTTATTGGTGAAGGATGGAAGAGTCGTAACTCGTAAAGAGCTCTTCTCTAGGAGAGTCAGAAGAATACCCTAAAAGATGCTACAAAAACCTCAACAAACATGGTTCTGGCCATGCGATCGGTTTTCTCGAGCAAGGAATTCTTTTTAGGGTGCCTTTCCTTTATTTTGATCCCGATTTTGGTATAAATGTCTTGGGTAGAAGGAAGATTATCTTGAAGTATATTTGACAAGTTGATGGTGATGAGGCTTTTGTGTTTGTAGATACCGAACACATGTGGGCCAAAAATACGGAGATCGCATAAATAGCTTCGGAAGCATACGATATGAGACGGTGTGGTGAAGAGGTTCCCGAGTACGTACTCGTGAGAATCTAGTTGTGGACATTGTGGCGTAGGATTAAAATTCCGGATCGCGATTCTATTATCATTGAAACCATTTCAGAACTTCTGGCACATGCAAGGTGCTCATTCATAATGTTCACATCACTTCAAATATTGAATTTACTTTAGACGTTCGATTGTCTTCAGAAATTTTGTATTCAAACTTTTCTATTAGTCCGGATTGCCGAATTTCCTGCTTTATATGAGAGTGTATCTAGAAATTCACGGATGAATCGGCTCAATTTGATATCCCGAGGAGATGCAGGAGCCACTCTTCAGAAACCGGGGGTGACTAGTTTTGATTTCAGCTGCGAAGAAAACACTTTTCAGCGCAACAATTGTAAGATCTCGCCATGATCTTGAATTAAAATCAGTTTTAACTGAGGATACTACTGTCTCCAGAGTTATCAATTAAACACAACGAGTCTGATCGAGATACAAGATAAGAACATGCTTGTAGTATTACGCTCGTTTGAGTATAGTTACTATTTCCAATGAATCGTATTCTCAAATATCTGCATAATTGTGTCAACCGACTACAAAGTTCAAAATCAACAATCTGAAGCCGATATACGACTCAAAATAATGAGCATCTAATCGCAGTCTCTCCCTTAAAAGACGAGTTGTTTTACCTTCTTTCCTCAAGACTCGATACAAATGTCCAGGTTGAACTTTTCTTCTTTCAGTCTACTAAATCAAATCATACGATGCTGACATTGTTTTCATACCCAGGATACTCTTAGATCAGTGATTAGATCTCACATCCCCATAGTATATATACAAGCGAACTCAAAATCCAACTCCACCCGATCAATTCCCACGATTTCTACTACTCAAATACTCAAACACTCAGCTTTCATCTCCTCCTCCTCCCCCCTTAAAATAAACTAAAACATTCAAATTTTTCCAAATCAAACACAACCTGACTAGACCATCTCAGTCACCAATACAACAACTCTCTTACCCAACCCAAATTTTCACATCTCCACATCTCCCACACAGATTTCCCATCTTCCAAAAAGTAACCCCTCATAACCCTCCCCTCCATACCCAACCCTACCCAACCCACCTATCCACAGATCAACTAACCGACAGCGCCTCAAAATAGGCTCACGAAAAAAGTGGGGCCCGAACTCTTGACGAGAAACAAGCCATTCAAGCGAGCGAGTGAGCTTTAGGGGAACCGAGCCGAGACGCTTGCTTGGCGTTACGGAGGGGAGGTAAATTTTGCTTGGGCATTTGTTTCTTGATGTGCTGGTTTTACTGTAATTTTATCTATTTTATGGGAATGGGGAGTTTGTGTGAATTTATCTATGGATGGATGAATGATAAGGTAGTAAGATGATAAGATTAAGATGTGATTTTAGGTAATGGGAAGGAAATCTTGAGGATTGTTTGGGGAGTTGGGTTGTCTTATTGATGATGATGGGAGGAAAATAAGTCATAACTTGTATGAAAGATGAATATCCTAGTGAAATGAAAACATTTTATTTTATCCCGTATAGCGAAGCTGAAGCTACTTGACGAAGTTATGATTCGATTAATCAGAGAAGTATTGTAGACAGCCGATTTAGCACTGATAAAGCTACTATATTCCTCATACGACCTAGTGTATTGTATAATCATTAGACTACGCTCATTATTTTTATCATTATGTAGACTATAATTATAGGAATGTGACGAAACAATCACTTCGTTAACTACTCTATCTGTCACCACGGGGTATCGCGCGCTAATATATCTTATTTACAAGCATGTATACGCGCATTCGTATTCACATGCGTAATTCTTGGTACTCAAATTCAAGAGGTATCTTAAGGGAGAAAAAGAACCCGAATTCACAAAGTCATACTCGGACTTGGATTCCATCCTTCAAAGTTGATTTGGATCTAAGTTCGCGGTCGAGTTTAGAGGTAGAGGATTCTCTCCGTCTGCGATTCCCATTTGTCTCTCAGGTATGAAATCCAGACACGTGTCGATTACTTGACCGGAAAGTAGCGGTGATTGAATATCAACAATATCAACACTGCCAATGCATGCAGGAGCTAAATCTGGAGACCAACAATTCGCATTGATATCTGAGGTTTGAGAAGGAGGTGCTGAGTTTTTCTGAGAAGATGATGCGGAGGAAAAGGATCCGTAGCCGCTGTCGAAGCTTTGTTGACGTATTCCTGATGTTGTTGTGTAGCAGTTTGGTCGCCGTTGTAGATGGGGAACTCGCAGTCGTGGCAGAGTTTGGACTTGAGCTAGATGATTCAGAGGTGATGTAGAGGCAAGATCAACTGGTATAGATACGGATGATTCTTCTGTAGGAAAAATGTCTTGTTCTTGCTGTTGGGACAAGGGTGAGGTCAGAGCATTAATAGGTATAGGAGTACTCCTTGATCTATTGATTTGATTTAAGAGCTTTTGGAAAAGAAATTTCCCGTTCTCATTGTGGTTTGGAATAGCTGCAATAGGATCAAGAGCATAGCTTTGTTGTAAGGAGGTAATCATTTCATGCCACTTCAGATCTGGCGGTCGGTGCTGCTTCTGCTGATTTATTTGTTGTTCGTACAACTGTGTTTGCTGTACTAGAGGTGATGATTGAATAGAACCAAACGAAGTCGATTCATCACATCCCATATTTGCCGAAGCCCTGTAGCTTTGATTTTCGAATTTGACTGTCGTTCCCGGATCCATATCGCAATCTACCTGATCGATAATAACTTCGTTCCCAACTTCACAACTATTTCCCGCCTCCCAGAGATTCGCACCGCATACAAGCTCTTCCCTGTCTCCCTCCAGATCCACGGCATCCCCCAGGGCTCCCTCTCCCAATCTTGCACTCCTACACTTCTCGATCAACTTCCAAGCCTCAACCCCCACATCCGCGCTCTCAAGCATTCCCCTATAAGCCTCTTCCCTTCTCTCCCAATTCGCCACAAATTTCCTAATGGTCGCATCACCACATCCCTCCCTTACCATTCCCTTACAAATTTCAATCAAATTTAGCAGTTCCCTCCGACTTTCTAACAACTTAGTTTTCGTAGCATTGATTTCTGCAACACAACGCTCATATCTTTCTTGATCAGCGGTCATCTCGGCTTTCTTCTTAAGTCGACATTTTCGTGCTGCGCGTCGATTTTTCTCGAGGTATTTTTCGCGAGCCCGGAGAATTTCCGCAGGGGTGAGAATCTTCTTGGCGCGGGGGCGACGTTTCTTTTTCGGAGGAAGTGATGCGGTTGAGGGGATGGAATTGGAGACGGTGGTGAGAGAGTGCGTGTCTTTCGGCTGGGCAAGAGGGCTTAATAATCGTTTCTTGAAGGGTTTGAGGGTGGCCAAATTAGTGTTTGGCGAATTGGTTGCAACTTCAATGTCCAATGGAGCATCTTCTATCGGAATTCTGGGACTATCTTTTATTTGAGAAGTAGAGAGGTGGGAATTGTCGATGTTCAATGAACTCTCAGAAATATTTGTGAACGGACTACTAAACGAGTTAATCGAATTTATTGTGGTATTTTGACTCCAGCCAATCACATCTTGTTGTTTCTCATTTGTGTTCATGTTGAGAATTGTGTTTGGTATTTGTATAACATCATCGAATATCATCGAAAATGAATCATCTTCTATGATATTCAAATCCATAAAAGCCTATAAGAATTCAAAACCTTGCAACTTTCGGCTTCAATCGTCCTCCAATCAGAGATTGAAGCCATTTCGGATTTATCTTACCTGGTCATTTCCATTTATGAGTTCATTCCAATCTACTTGTGCCTTTTCTATCCTTGGACTGAGGAGTAATTCAGGAGTGAGATTGTTGCTTTGACTTTTCAGCACGTCTTCGGCGACGAACTCATCGAAGTTGGGTTGGCCCGGGTGAGGGTGTTGGAACTTTGCTCGGTACATTGCTAAGGATTGGCGGATATGTTGAGATATTCGATCCGCGCTGGGTCAATTTGATATCTAGGTCGTGTACTGTTATTAGGATAGCTGTCGGAATGTATTCTAGTTCTAAATGACGGTCGAGGTGACTGGCGTATCAGGTTAAGGCGGGGCAAGCAGATACTAGTAGTTGGGTGATAGTTTTGAAGTTTTCACTGAATCGCCAAGAAGGAGGCGGCACCATACGACTTGGATCTGTTGAGATAATCTGGCAACAGGCGATAAAGTTTGAGGGAAGATTATGCTATGAACTTTAGAACGATATTAGAACAAAATATATAGTATGTTAAGTATTAAAAGTCTTTTCTGTCTGTAGATTGAATCTCATAATATATCGTATATCTCAATCAATATCGAGAAAGAAGTCAACTTGACAGAGGATAGCAATCAAACCATTCCAGGGCGAGACATCGAGACAATTATATTCAGCCCCGTCTTCATAATGCAAGCAACAGCGCATAATGACATCAGACCATCGAATACAATAAGAATCGAGAAACGTTCGATTCCCGATGACACTCTAGCTGAATCGATAAAGATTAATGAATACCATAGACAAAGGGGATGGTATATTTCCTATATTACTTGTCATTCTTATCTATCTTCATCGCATGAACCGGTTTCGAAAAGGAAAAAAAAAGAGAAAAAATTAAATAAAAAAACCAAGCTTTTGCTACCTATCCCCGCATTTACAAGCATCGAAGATGCCAAAATCGAAGAAGACGTGCGAATCTGGTGGAAAAGTGTCATAGTTTTCTTTATGCAGGCCAGATAATGAAAACTCGTATACCGAAGAAGCCTGCGTTGGTTGCGATATCCAATCACTGCTTTCAAACTTCGTCTTACTAACCTTGCCTTGGCTTTTCATTGTCCCATTTTATAAACATTTTATAAACACATGTGAATTCTCTATTTTTGATCCAATTTCGAAGGAGGTTTCCTTCGACATGGTTGTAGAATTCCTTCACAATGATAAGCAGAAAATGATTCTAGCATGCACATTGGTCAAGGAGATGACTGATAAACGATAACATGCACGAGTAAAGTAATTCATACAAAGACTCTAGATGGGAAAGTTGAATGGAGAGTTCAAAGATACGATTTGCTTTCAATACGCGAATGTGAAGTGACATGTATATCAAATAGAATCTCCGGAGAGAAAGAGAGAGAGGAAAAGGGAGAGAAAGAGAAGGGAGATAAAACGATATATCGCCACCCCCTCATTATTCTTTTAAGCTATCCGCTATCCAACCTATCAATCAGCCTTAGCGATAATTGACCACTCACGGTTGTCCCCTCCAAGGAATATAAGGAAAACATGGCAATTTATTTAACTTTCTCAAAATCCCATCTCTCTTATCAATTATCGCATCTTTCTTCAACTTCCTTCATCTTTTATACTTCACGTCTACTACTAGTCGGTACTACTCCGGAGTTCACACCTAGTCCTGTCCATTTTTTATTTCATCATCGCCCCTCTTTCATCGAACATCCAACATCCAACATCTATCGTTTGAAGTTCTCCCTGGCTTGTTCCCCTTCCTCACGAGTCACTACATCCATAGATATATACCAGTACCATAAAAATCCCGAGATCCCGATTGGCGAATACCGAAATCAGAACAGTCTCAGTGTCTGTTACTCACAAGCTCACCACTCAGAACAGCCTCCGTAGCTGTAGCGTCCCAGTAATCAGTCAGTCTACATCGTAGTTATACTATGTGCATCATACATTTCGCCATCTTTTTTCGATAGCATTAACATAAAATAATGAGAAGAATCTCGATATCGAAAGGGTTCGTGGCTTTGAGGGGTGGTTGCAATTGGGGCTGTCAGGGATGTGCTCTTATTAGTATGTTATACATCTTTTATATGGTGGCTCCGCCCCCAGCTCTATAGTCCTCGCTGCGCTCGACAGTTATCACCTGGTACTCTCTCTTGTTCTTTCATCTGTCTACTTACCTACACAAATTTCCGTAGTGAAAGAAGTGATGATTAAGTAATCATACCTGATCGCATTCAGAGGTGGGATATTCCTCCGAAGCAATGTGTTTAGAGCTGCTTTGTCAGCGAGAATGGCTGTCTAATTTACGCACAATCCCATTTTGATTACATAATAATACTCTCAGTCGGAGGAAAAGGTCCTCCTACTTCTGATTGGTCCGGATGAGTTTCTACGGCATTACTAAGCACACTCAATATGCGAACGTTAAATCGACGAAGAGCTAGCCGGTCTAGATGTGAAATATTTTTTATACATGATTCCGTACATTACTTTGAAAGCTTATTAATTGTGTTTGTTTTTGGATGATGAGCAAGAAATTGATCGGATTGTATCAGTCGAGTTTTGGTGAATTTTTATTTATTCCATGGTATCATTAGGTACCTGGTGTTTGTTAGCAATGTCTCCGAATAGAAAACACCCAGCCGTCAAAGATAGCCCAGCCCCTCTGACTGAAGATTAATTCAACATTCAAAATGTATTTCAGATTCCTCAATACAAATCCTCATAAACAAAACTATTTCAATTCAATGTTTAATAGCAGTTATTACGAATATCTCTGAAGAGAACCCTCTCGAAACTTCTAGAATCAGAATTTTATGAAGATAAAAGGGAGCTGCGAAACCTATGTGGGAAGAGACCAAAGACTATAGATACCTAATTCTTATCCAAATAATACATCTTACTTAGGCTCCCTCGGCCATATATGTCAACTGACAATCAACCATAAATTACAAAACGCTTTCGATTCCGAAGGGGCAAAGAAAGAGTGAGTATATACATTCACACCGTGTTATAACATCCCTAAGCACAGGTCGTAAAAGCTCAAGCACCGTCAATCACAGAGATATCGTAATGTAGAAAGAAAACACAACTACCGCAAAAGAGCATGCGTATCGTTTTGGGCATGTTGCATGATCTTACTTATCAATCAAGATTATGACTCTTCACAGGGTGCCAGAGGGAGCATAAGGTCTGTAATAGGAAGCCATGCAGGCTATCTCTAATCACTAAGATTAGAAAAAGGCTAGAAGTGAGAGTTCTGCTTGTATCAGTTGTACTAAAGCTCTACTAGTACGAGGTTGTACTAGCTCTGCCTGAATCATATCAGCATAAACGATCATTTCGATGTTATCGTGCAAAAATAAGACTAGAAGCGCGAACGGAAACAAAGCAATGAATCAGATAAAACATAGCTTTGAAAGAAAAGCAAGGCCACCCTAGTCACTAGTAATATTGTTTCGTCTATATGCAGTATGTCTTTATGGTTGGCTGAAAGCCCCGGAGATATGTCCGAGTGAAGCTGGCAATGTGGGAATTCTGAATGAACTCAGCTAGCTCAGCCTAGGCTGTTCCATTTTGAGCCTTAAGGTGGTTTGATTACTTGAGCGGGAGTGTATTACCTATCGGACGATTCCGCAAGATGGATAGTTTTTCTTCTTCCAACCGTTGCTTGAGTTCCTGATGTTACCGCATTGGCGAGAAAGATCTAATCTGAAAGTGAACGGGCTCAAGCTGGGTTTACACAGTATGGAAATACGATTTGAGAGGGTGGGTACATGGTTAGTCTTGTTTCCATTACTCATTTTGAGATTTCGAGGCAGTTCATGAAACATGATGAGGATTGTTATTGGTGAGAGATTAGAAAAAGTGAAGCGAATGAGAATAAGGAAGGTGGATGTTGTTTGTATCGGAAATTTGATTATTGAATGGTATTGCCGTGCACTAACTGTTGCACGTACTACACAGGGAAATCGGGAGATTTGACAACGAACAAGAGAAACTAAAGAAGCAAAAAAACATTGTGCGAGACTAAGTTGGAAGTAACTGAAGAATTCCCGTCGCTTTTCGCGTTTCTATTGATCCTCTTAGCAATGCGGAAACTTGCGAAGACGCTATTCATAATTTCTCGTAGCACTGGTGGGACGTTCTTCTGAAAATTTCTATGTGCCATTCACATCATAGTGTATGCTTCATAAGAAGCCGTTTTTTCTTCTTGGTCTATGCATCAATCATTGTACCGTGGCCGCCGGTTCAGAATCTAGGAACGGACCCCTGTTCTGTAGGTTATATATGACACTTCTGCTATTAAAAGTCTACGAGCTCGACGTTCGTCACTAAAAATAAAACACCACAAGGATGAACAAAGCAGAGCGTAGGATCCGTTCTCAGCTCCGGCTCATAACAGATACCTGTTAAATTTATTCCACTAGTAACAATGAAAACGCCCATCGCGATGCTATGCATGATCATATACGCGTGAAGGTGTCACTTGCAATTGACCCCTAGCATTAGGTTCAAATGAGTGGATC
Organism: Botrytis paeoniae; assembly: GCA_004786145.1. Taxonomy (NCBI): domain Eukaryota; kingdom Fungi; phylum Ascomycota; class Leotiomycetes; order Helotiales; family Sclerotiniaceae; genus Botrytis; species Botrytis paeoniae. The sequence goes on along the minus strand of PQXI01000193.1, from coordinate 34,190 downwards.
TTGCAAGACACGACACATCAGCATATAACTCTCAATACCTGTTTTGAAATCTTCTCGAGACTGTTAATTGGTAACAGCTAAACGAAAAAGTTATCTGGATCGACTACGATCGAGATTGGGTGCCATTTAGACCTCGCGACAAGCGCGGGACTATAAACATTTAATGCAGAATTTACAAATCTTGTCAATTTTACATGACCGATGAAGATACTAACTTCTATGCTTCCGCAACTCAACTCAGTGTCATATTTCGGTTTAGTTTCCTTATGTTCTCATGAGAGATCGTCGAATACTTGCAATGATTACAAAGAATTGGTTGGGAAGTTCCCTCGAAGTCCCAATTTAGCACCTCGAAGTAACTACATATCAAATCTGTAAAAAGGACCAAGGTTCTCCAACTTTGGATGTGAAAAAGTACGATTTTATCATCGTCAAATTTTAAATAGAACTTTAGAAGCTAGACTCAAGTTCGAAAGAGGATATACTGGTGATGTTACAAACATTTTTCTGTATGGGTCGCATTCCTATTCCTTAGGCACATGCATTCTACACCTTTCTGGCAGAGCATGCTCATCTGCCAATGTTTAAAGTTGTACCTGGCACGCTATGAACGGAACAAATCGCATGACAAAGTCCGACATACTTAAAATTCATAACTTTATTCAATACTCCACCCAAATTTGAGTATTAGTGCTGTCATGGAATATGCAACTCCGCCGTTGAGTGAAATCCAGGTTGGTCCTCTTGTAATTTGCCATCTTGCGATGTGTGCATCTAGCTTCAGGCTTGCATATTCTCTGAAAGCACGAGCGCTTGGCATTGAACACTTGTTGGGTCATGTACCATGTATACTTGACATGAACATTTCGCAAGTGTCAACCCCGCTCCCTGCCATCAACCTTCTCTTAAGAAAAAAAATTGGTTTCGTCAAGACCATATACATAAAGAAACTCGCGAAGTTGCAAAGAATTGTCGATCTTGTTATCTATCCCATTCTTATTGGAATATGGTTCATGCGTATCGTGAATGGCCGGGGATGCGAAGGGCGGGGTTGTTAACCAAACGAAGAATCCAAATAATACGTAAAGTGAAGGGACATATTGAAAGAAAAGCCACCAATATCGACCGATGACTGAATTCTAAACAGATAGAAAAAATTAACTGGTCTTGATTTCAGTCCCAAAATTCGAATATCGAAGATGGGCATGATGAGTTCAAAGTCTTGAAACTTTTTGACGTTTATCAGATATTAAACTAGCGATGTACTTCACCACCTGGGAAGGTGGCATTTCGCAAGTGGTTTTGATTCAAGCGATGAAATATCTGAGCCCTCCAAAGTAGAAACATTTCAATACACTCTGCAAGCTCCTCTAAGTTGAGGAGGAATAGATGTGGTGGGATATCTTTTTGTTTGTTGCGTGTGTAATCAAAACAGTGTGTCTGGACAGAGAATGCAGTTCGGATCGTTCCAGATACGACATATGTCACGGACAAGAACCTTGCTGTCGAGCCATTTTTAATCAGAATGTCCTGGTCAGAGTACATGTGATTTCGTGCTATGCAAAATAACAAAATCGAGATAGGTTTGGAGATGGTAAAAAGAAGAGCTTTGTCTGACGTGACGAATTGTTTGAGATGGCAGACTTGTCATCAAACGGCCAATATAGTAGAGGTCTTTCCTCGAGGACTTAACAAACAGTGTACTACAGCTAAACACAACAAAAACATAAAGATAAAAGAGTACGAAGAGGTGATGGAGAAATGCGGACTGTTTGTAATTAATCTTCTAGGGCTTCTGTATGCCAGTGATAACTTGACACTTGCCTACCATTATTACTACCACACGACTGCCAAACCAGAGTTTGGGGGCCAAATATCGTTGCTTATTTGAAAGTACGGCTTCTAGTCCATGAGGAAGAGACAATTTGTGGTTGGATGCCGTTTGTGCATGTATCCTGTCACTGCTGAAACTTGGTGGGATGATGTGTACATGTTGATGTATATGTTTAAGAAGTAGGTAATTGAAGCAAACGATACATATCCCTAGGTCTCAGACTCAGTGTGCAGTCAGTGCACATATTCTATTGTTGTATATCCTTTTAAATGTAACGGAAGCAAGTGAAGATCAATCTAGCAGTTAGTGAGCTGAACATATATCAACGATTCAAAGTTTGTCACATGATGCATTTTGCCACTTCGAAGGCAAATTCACTAAACCCACACCTGCCCCAGAATAGTACCACACACCAGTCAAATCGGAAAATCGTTGCACTAATGTTGTTGTTTATTCTTCTCCTTTTTATCTTCTTTCTTCATTCTAAGTTTACTGCTGAAGCTTTTCAGAAGCAGTAGGCCAGTCTAAAACGACAATACTACTTACCCAGTAGGTACAGGCCAAACACGATGGGTGATACCGGTAAATACCCTAAAACAACTCTTCATCTGGTTTGCCCGTTTTTTAGTACTGCGGGGGGAATGGTTCTTTAAATTCCACCGCCAAGCATATATAACACATTTCAGAATGTCTCATTCGATCTTTTTACATCTTGGCTCTTTCCCAAATCAACATAGCGGCAGAAGGAAAAAAGGGAGTTTCTTCTTCAATCACCTCAATCCTTTTTTGGACAAGCTTCTCTACTCAGTTATTAATCTTAATCGTCTATTGTGCATGTGTATGTGTATTGTTGTTAATCGTGGCCTTTGTTATCGACCATCAAATAATGTATTTGATGTCAAAAGTCGACTTTTGAATATTGAATATTAAATGTCAAATATCCATCACATCTTTATCAAAACACCGTCATCATGATGCGCTTACAGGCTCGTCGTGTTGTGTTTGTCGCCATCATTTTCAGCGCGACAATTGCATACATTTTGTACACCCAAACCAAATATGTCACGTGGCCCCGTCCTGAACCAAATGATTCAATCATTCATGAAACACCACCCAACCCAAATTCCGACTCAAACATACCTGCAGACCCGAGTTCGTCGATTCCATCATCAGATTCGAATGATGAGGTCAAAGCATCACCAACGATTGGAGAGCCTTCACTGAAGGAGAACGAAGACAAGAAGCCAGATGAACAACGTCCAGCTGAAAAACAGCCTGATACTGGTATAGATACTAACCCTCTTTCTGATGCAACCTCAACGCCAGCACCAATTGTTCCAGCGGTTACATGTCCATCTTATGCACAAATTCAGCGGAAGAAACAAGAGCCATTATCTGAAGGACATCGGAAATTCCCCTACTCTCGCCCTTCACAGGAATGCCGGACATTCAATCTTCCTTCGCTAGAAAAGCTCATCGAGCAAATGAAAACGATTATCAAGGACCCTGATCTCTTCCGGCTTTTTGAAAATAGTTATCCAAATACATTGGATACTACAATTAAATGGCGAGGGTACGCAAACAAGATCGATCCAGTAACACAAAACGAAACAGCGACAGATGAGGAGCTCACATTTGTTATCACTGGCGATATTGATGCTATGTGGTTGAGGGATTCTGCATCCCAAATCTATTCCTATCTCCCATTACTCGAAGCTTCTGACAATCGAGATTCTCTTGCAAGTCTATGGCGTGGTCTTATCAATTTACACGCACGATATATCATCATATCACCATACTGTCATAGTTTCCAACCTCCACCGGAATCAGGGCTCCAACTGCAAACCAATGGAGCTTATCATCAAAACCATCCCATGCCAGCCTATGATCCCGATAAAGTCTTCGACTGTAAATGGGAACTCGATTCCCTGGCCTCCTTCCTCCAAGTCTCATCGGCCTATTATCAGCGCACAAACGATCTATCATTCTTTCAAAAATATTCCTGGATCGATGCTGTTCAAGCAGCTGTAGACGCCGCTGGCGCAATGAGACTAGGAACGTATTCCTCTGAAGGCAAAGTTCAAAAATCCGCATGGACATTTACAGGTTGGACAAACCGCGGCAGCGAGACTTTGACAAATGATGGTCTGGGTAACCCTACGAAACAGAATGGAATGGTAAGAAGTGCATTCCGTCCTTCAGATGACGCATGTATCTATCAATTATTGGTGCCCGCAAACATGATGTGGGCTAAATACCTAGAAGAGGCATCTATTATTATGGAACAATTATCTGGCGAAAAGGCCGCCAAACTGACCACCTCCATGCGAGAGCAAGCACTCGGAATTAGAAAAGCCATAGATCGCGATGCCATAACTCATCATTGGAAATTCGGCGATATTTATGCTTATGAAATCGATGGCTTCGGCGGCCATAATCTAATGGATGATGCCAATGTCCCTTCATTATTAGCTATTCCTCTTTGGGACTATGAAAATTCTTCATTTCCCCTTCCTGAACTATTCGAAAGTGATGGAGAGCAAGGTGGTAAAAGAGCAAAAGTTGATCATGCAAAAATATATAATAACACTCGAAATTTCGTCCTAAGTCAAGAGAATCCCTATTTCATGCAAGGGCCCTCCATTGCCGCAGTAGGTGGTCCTCATCTTGGTCCTGGTAAAAGTTGGCCTATGGCCGCTATTGTACGCGCCCTTACTGCCATGGAAACAGCATCGAGATCGGGCAAAGGAATAGAAGATGTGGAGGAAGAACTGGTAGAACAGGTAATGATGGTATTAGATAGTACCGGGGGAACGGGTGTAATCCATGAAAGCGTCAACTCATGGAATGCAAATGATTGGACAAGAGCTTGGTTTGGATGGGCAAATGGACTTTTTGGGGAATTGGTCATGCGAATTTCAAGAGAGGATCAAAAGGCCGGGAGAGGAGGTGGAGGGTTATTGGGGAGGAGCTGGCAGACAGATGAGGGTGTTAAGGCAAGCAATTAAGTTCTGGCATGTCATAGAAATTGGATTGGATGGATGGCGTTTGGTGAAATTGGCATATGAAACTGTATTTTTGGATATACTTCGTCGTATGGTGGAGAATAGGTAGCTCTGGATACATTGGCGAAAAGTTAGTTGGTCAGAATAATTGAGTATTGCACTGGAGACATGTTCCTTATTTCTACTTTGCCAACCACGAGGGATAGAATAGCTGAAACAAACCCGCCCAAGTAAAACAGGAGATTCTTCATTTCTCGCGCCCGTCTCTCCATGACCCTCCTTGTACATCACCCTCCACTTGGTATTTCTCCCCCCCATCTACAAGCTTGCAAACTTGCCTCCTAAATCCCACATCTATCAATAACTCCATTCCCTATTCCTCCCCCTCCCATCCACAAACCATCCCACTCACTACCTCACGCATCCCCCATCATCTATCCCGACAACACTCTCAACCTAAAACCCATTCCAAAACTCAAAGTATACAAAAGAATATCGTAATCATCCCACCCACAAGAAAGAAAACACACTATTCCGCGGAGCAGGAAATCGAGAAATGAGGACTCGAGTGCGTGAAACGACATCTTTTTGGCCTTTTGGGGGGTTTATGTTGAGAGGAAAGTGGAAGGAATGAGAAAGTATGTGTTGGGTTGGGGATTAGAGAGTGAGTGTATTTCTGTCGCTATTTTAGAATGATTATCTTTCAAAGTGTATAGGCATTTGAAAGGCGAGACAGGGTTGGAGCCAGATCGAAGGCTGAAGGGAACGATCTTTTACTTTATGATATCCGAGATACTTTGTACGAATCTTACGATGCAACGTATACCCACTATTATTATCGAGCCAAAATCACAGGATTAACTCCATTGAAAAAATATGTAGTAATAATAAGCAAATGCCAAACAACTGTTGCTCACATAATCTTACCAACCTTTGGAAATAAGCACCTCGATTCGGTGACCCTCGACCATTCAATTACCACGGATCTCGTAATGTATCAACGCAATCAGAAATACATCTACATGATTATCCATAATATCACCAAATATCCGCGTGATTTACTTCAAAGGCTCCTCATCTCGACTCTTTGGACCATGGTAGGATACGCTAGGATTTACACACACATACTTTTTTCATATTATTGTACCAATATCCGACAATTTATTGTGTGAAGAATTCAGGTTGATCATCACAATGGAGTGTTTAACCGTGAGATGGATTGGTTCGGGTACTTTGATACTGTCATTCAACAGTCAGACGAGCAGTTGGATTTGAGATGAGACCTATCAAGAGCTTATTTTAAATCGATGACTTGGCTGAAATCTTGTAAATCTTTTTCTTTCGTCAATCTTTGACCCCTATCCGCACAACAAAAAACAAGTTTAAAATCCAGTGATAATAGCATCTGAAAATCAGAAGAACCACCGATGATGAGAAGCAAAGCACCAATTCAACCTCAACTCCCCATTTTCCATATCCTGACCTTATATTACAGTTCCACACTCATTGCTCCTGCTTCCCTTCATTTTTCCCCTTTCCATTCTCTCTATTCGCCCTCTCCATGGCCCTTTTAGCCTCCCTATACATCCTCATCCTCTCACTCCCTAATGGCCCGTGTCTCCTCCCATCCGCTGCCTGTTTTAGTAGCGGTAACTGAATTATGGCCGAAAAAGTATCAAAGACTTTTTGGATGGGTTTATTATGTCTAGCCGCTACTGCTGCAAATGGAAATGTATCCTGACTCGTTTGGGCTATGTCTATGATTCTGGTTGTATGTTAATCAAGGATCTCATATATAGATATAAAAAGAGAGGGGGCTTACAAATTTGGGGAGTGTTTGGATGGAGATGCAGACGCAGATGTAGATGCTTGTGGTCTTGAAGGATGTGGGACCTGAGTTTGGGGAGGAGATGAGATTGAATCTTGTGTGTGGGACGCAGTAGGTCTCGCTTGTTGAGGTGTGTTGATGTGTGGAGAAAGTATATCGTTGCTTTCGGTGTCACCAGTCTGATTTTGATGTTCGCAGAGAGCTGTAGAAGATGAAGCTTTGTTGTTGTCCATCGAATGTGGCCACACAGGTATTCTATACAGAGAGGGTTTGCGTCGTATATCTGCTGCAGTCACCTGGGGACGAGGGAATGAAGAAGGACAAGTATGTCTCACCAATGTAACTGGATGTGCTGGTTGAGAATATTTTGATGAGATTATCGAAGAAGGTTGCACAGGACAGGTGTTTGTGGAAGATGTAGACACCTTTGTAGGCATGTGACGTAATTCCGGAACTAACTTTCTTTGAATTGAAGGATATGAAGCCGGTGCGGTTTGAGTTGTAAGAGGTATTGTTTTGGGTGACACCATTTCTTGCACGTATCTCTCGCTGGGGGGGTTTCCAATGGGAACTTGTTGCGAGTTGACACAATTTGGGTCAACGGCACCAAAATAATATTTGCGGTGCCAATTCAGGTCGTTGTTGATGTTAGAAAACATACTTGCTCGTGAATCAATAGATGATGCGCGCTTTGGGGGTGAGTAATCTGATAGTTTCCAGGAAAAGTCTTGCCAACCAGGTATAACTGGCCGATGTGGCGGAAGAGGGAGAGGCACTCCTCCAAAGGTAGTTGGCACATTCGGATCTTCTAAAAAGTCCACAAAGCCCGTATGTCCATAAATGGAGCTATTATTCGAGTTAGACGGTAAGCCCTTCGGTCTTGGCAAATACATAGATGCTGAAGACATGTATGGAGACACATGATTTGAATTTTCACTTGAATCTTGATGCTTTCTTTTTTTTCCATTATCTTGCTCTAGTGTTGTGAAGGTTGTGGATTTTGTATGATAATACGGTGACGTTGGTGAAGGTGGCGGAAGTATGGATTTGGAATACCAAGGTGGTGGTATTTTGAACGGTGTAGTTTGAGAAATATGCGAAGGAGATAATACGGGTAGCCCTGACTGTGGAACATTCAATGGCTGTAGAAAGGTATCGAATGTGGCAGTTTTATACATCCCCTTGACAGATTGGCATCTAGCTCTGTTCATCTCATCGGACTCAGTGCAATGATCAAGCGATGGAGTCATATCAGGTACAAGCTTCTCTGGTGATGGACGAGCACCTATAACTCCGGCGCTCGAAATGGGACTAGCCGAGCTGGTACGAGTGTGTTGTGATGGTAGCTCAAGCCTAGTGAATGCTTTGCTTAGAATGAGTTCATTGGCATGGAACTTTGTCATACCTTCTGTGCCTTTTCTTCCTTCGTCGAGGGACTGAAAACACAAACTCTACTTCATCATCTGAAGATTCTGGGACTGATTGCTCCGGTAGGACTCTCTCTGGCACTTGCTGAGTGGTATCACTAGCTAGAATAGATTGATGGTCAACAAACCGGGTTGAATTGTCTGTCAGAGGTACTGAATTACAATAAGGTTCTAAACCGGGGGCAGTTTGATGTGAGATAGCGCTCTGTGTATTAGCCTGTTCAACTTCGGCCATCATGAAGAGGGAGTGGAGGCTAGGGAGTTAAGAACTTTAGAAAAGAAGGAGATATTGAGGATATAGGATTAGGACATAGATTAGGCAAAGACACAAAGGTTGATGAAGTGGTTAACATCTTTATTATACCATCTTACCGTGTTTGATATCAACCTCCATACTAATGGTGAAGGGATCTGCATTTAACAATAAGTAAAACCACCCAGTGCTTGAACATACATCTTATTTTAGCTTGTTCGTTTCCAAGTGGTCATGCCATTGTCCTTATAGGTTGAAGAATGAGAAAGCTCACAGATCAATGTATGCTCTATGCATAGTACCTAGATAGACAAAGAGTAAAGGGACGACAAGAAGCTGTGGGATTTTGATTCATCGGAGATAATACGTTCTTGAGAGGTGAATTAATGAAAGGTTATTAGAGAACCTGATGTTATGTGCTTACCATACTCAGCAGGCATTTTAGATGCCAAAGCCAAGTTAGCCATACTGGAGACTGGTAGCACACTATCGGCATTGTCAGGTAACCGAAGTTTAACCGGTACAATCGATAAAGCTCCCGCCAAATAATCTCCCACTATCTCTATGTCATACCAGACAAATAAACAAACAGGCGGATTCATAAACACATCTAACCTCTTTTAACTTATCACAAAACTATCAAAACTGTCTGTCTTTATTGTTGAGTCCTTTTACAAGTTTCATAATGGCTGTTGACAACCATAATTCCTTACTTTCGACACAGAAGGCGTCCGATTCTGGTCTCCAGGTAGCTCTACATCCCCTCGTTCTCCTCACAATTTCAGACTATATTACAAGACACACTCTGCGACAACAAACTGGACCTGTAGTCGGAGCTCTTCTAGGTCAACAGAATGGTCGCGAAATTACTATTGAGCATGCATTTGAATGTCTGCTTACTACAGAGGAAGATGAAGTAAAGCTATCACCATTATGGTTTGAGGCAAGATTACAACAAAGTACGTAAAATCTAATTCGAGTGGACAATTTCTTTTATACTGATGTCCTACAGTGAAGGATGTTCATAAAGTCCCTGCGCTTGATCTTGTCGGGTGGTATACTATCATTCCTAACTCTGGACCACAACTCATACATCTTCCAATTCATCGACAAATCCTCTCTATATACAATGAGTCTGCCATTCTACTCGGGTTTCATCCTGAGGAAGTACTTGGTGGCGCGGTTGGTGGAAAATTACCTCTCACAATATACGAAAGCAACTATGAGGCAGAGGAAAGTGGCGTGGAGACTGGGGAGGATAAGGAAATGAAAGACGAGGAACAACAACTCAAGCTCAAATTCAAGGAACTTCCATTCACTGTCGAGACTGGCGAAGCAGAAATGATCAGCGTTGATTTCGTGGCTCGTGGTGGAGGAAATGCTACAGCTGTAAATGGTACCAGCAAGAAAGTTACAATTGTGGAAAGTAAAGGCAAGGGCAAAGGTAAAGGTAAAGAAAAGTCCGAAGACTCAGAGACCTCGAAACGCGAAGAGAGTAGTCTATCGCGAGAAGACGAAGAACAACTTGCCTCCTTAACTGCAAAGGCAAATGCTATCAAGATGCTTCAATCTCGAATCAATCTGGTTGCCGCTTACCTCCAAACCCTCCCTCCCTCGTACGTGGCCGACGGCGTTGTCTCGGAAGTAGATATCGAATCGAAGAACTTTGCGCCAGTCAATCACTCGATTCTTCGGTCTATACAAGCCCTTCTTGGTCGTCTCAGTGTTCTTATACCCGCCGACAGTCAAGGGTTCGAACACGAACTCATCTCTGAGAAAAACGATGTCAGCCTCATCTCCCTCCTGAGCGAGCTCACGAAATCAGCCCACGATATCAGAGAAACAGGAAAGAAGTTTGCCGTTGTAGAAAACGGAAAATCCAACGGAATGAAGCGCCCTGGAATGGGTTGGGGCGATCAAGGTCACGCAATGCGAGAAGTAATGCATGTTGGAGATCTTATGTCATAGGATAGCGTTTTCCCCTGATTTCAACGGCGTATTTCGGGTTGGGCGTATGAAGGTATGGGTAGGCATGCAGGTGGTGCGCGATTTACATTTTGAAGAAAAGGGAATCTGGCGTACTTGCATGAGGGATTTCAGATATCATGAGAATGAGAGATACGAATGAACGAAAATTAGATAGGCAATGAATACCTGACCTGGCATGAACATGAACATGAATTTTCCGCTTGCATATCTTATCTTGTGAGACAACGTCAAGAAGGAAGTATGATTCGATGGATTGTTACACAATTGTGTGTTTGACTTTGAAATATAGTCGTACGACATCGTTACCGGATTTAGACACGGATATCTACATGGTAGTCATGCTTAAGAGATAATTGAGAGACAAGAACCGCAACCTTGACGGATAGAAAGCGGATTTGCATATTAAATGCGAGGTGCCATTTTGGAGAAACAAGAAATAAGAGTATCACGATCAGATAGATTGGCTGAAGTCGGCCATAACCAAATGCCTTCTAAGAATACTCAAACTCTCTTCAAATATTAAGATTTAGGGGAATATTCTCGGACTTATGTGGGCTTGAGATCTAATTTAAGGAACAATGATTTCAGCATGAGGTAAACTTTGAATGTATCAATTGAATTGCAGATATATTTGATCCATCTATCTCCAGCTTCAAAGCATGACGCCAACCCAATACCAGATATCTTTCTTTCATAGCAAAACACCAAATTCATCCCATCAACCACTTTCCCAGATTGACTTTTCAAAAGAAAGCTAACTAAACCGTGTACCTAACAAAAGAATGGAAGAAAAATTCCATTATATTCCTACAAAAGTCAAACAACTCCATCGTTTCCCCTTGTACGCTTCTATACCTCAATAACCACCTTCAAGATAAGATCCCCGTGCTCATCCATGGTCTTTCCCGCCAACTCAAACGCTTGCTTTGCATTTCCCAGACCTTTAAACCGATGCGTAACCATGTTGTCTAAGCTCGGAAGACCTCCTTTCTTCCCGCTAGCACCCAACATTCTGATACCGGTCGGATACGTATTTGCATATCTGAAGACACCTAGAATGTCTACTTCACGGAGATGAGCAGCGGAGAGGGGGAGCGTTTGGATGGGTGTTCCCATGCCGACCATAATTACTTTTCCACCGGGTTTAGTGCTGTAGATGGCGGTTTGCATACAGATTTCCTTGCCGGTGCATTCAAAGGTTATGTCAGCGCCTTCGTGGTCGTCTTCGGCGAGGATGTCATCTGGGGATGAGATGGAGAGGATGTCGGAAGCAGTGCATTTGGCAGAGTTGAGACGATCGGAGATGGTGGTATAGGAAGAGATAGGTGTTGTGGTTCCTGAAGCTAGAAAAGGAGTGGAGGTTCCCGAGGAATGAGCAGTAGAGGGAGCGCTGGAGTTAGAGCTAGAAGGAGGAATCACGTATCCGTGGGTAGCGAAACCGTGGTCAAGAGCGTATTGGACCCGATTAGCGGATATGTCGGTTATTGTCACAATAGGGCAGCCAGATTGACGGGCCATGGCAGCGACGAGGAGGCCTACAGCTCCAGCCTGACAATATTTTAGCAAATTGATTAAGACTAAATGAGTAAAATCGGTGATACATGGGGCTACAGGGATTTATTAAAGAAATGACTTACTCCGATGACAACGGCTGTGGACCCAGGTGTAGGTGCTGCTCGGTTCACAGAATGAATCGCAACGGAGAGTGGTTCCAAAAGTGCAGCGGCGTCAAATGAGATATGCTCCGGAAGTCTGAATGACAAATCAATAACCTGCCTTGCTGAAATTGCCTTCATAGACTTTGAGAACATACTTGTGACACCAAACAGCTGGATGATTGACCCTCTCTTGCAACGTCCCCTGAAAATGAGGTACACTTTTTGCACTACTCCTGAATCTCATATTCTTGCAAAGGTTATATCTTCCTTTCCTACAGATATCACATTTACCACATGATATGCCCACCTCAAGAGCGACTCGATCACCAATAGCAAAGCCATTGACTTGAGGTCCGATTCCTACAACCACACCTGAAGCTTCATGGCCAAGAGACAGAGGTGCACAAGCACATAAATCGCCATTAGCGAACTTTTTGTAATAGCTTACATCGGAACCGCAGATGCCAGTCGATTTGATCTGAACTTGGAGTTCTCCGATAAGAGGTTCGGTGATATTGCGAACTTCCTAAGTGTTCAACGTCAATTAGGGTGCTCTTGATATATTTATGTGTCTGAGTATAAGTGGGATGGATTCCTCTTACCAATCTCACATCTTGTATTCCGTGCAGAACGCTACTAAGAATGCTAGACTTATTACTGACGTGGGATGTGACCTCCACGTTCATCACATTTTCATTATAAGCTGGCGCCATTTGAGATTGCTCTGTATGATATCAAAGATATGAGGTAACAAAAATATCCTCTTAGTGCTCTGATCAAGAAAGAAAAGTGTGGGGGCTTAATAGATTTTTCTATTTTCGCACTCCCCAAAGTAAACCCCCAAACTTATACCGTTTACCTTCTTCCCCTGGAGAAGAGATTGGCGCTCTCCTTGTCAAGTCACATAGCTTGTAGCTATCTACACTATCATGATTCATTTCGATTGCAAGACATCTATCATGCAAATACCTAATCTATAATGTTGCTATCCATCGCGCAGAATGCTCAGAGACAATCAATCCACTGGCGTGTTGCGGAAATGTGTATATCCCATGCATCTGTACCCTGCAGACGCAGGCACGGAAGCACACCACACCTTGATTGAATTCTGTGCTTCCAACGGAGTCGGACCTTTGTATTAGGTACCTCCACGATTGGAGTGAAATATACTTTATTTCAAGTATATCCAAGTAGCGAAGATCCTGAAAAGATCGTATGAGGTGTAACGGCAGATAAAAGATACAACATTGCCGGATATCTTGCTGTAGCTAGACGTTGAAGATAGCTGTGTGGCTAGAAACATATTCCGGCCCCTCACTTGACGCTTATCCTAGTAACTGGTACATCGCCCATTCTTTTGCGTTGTTTATCAGTGTGCAGCGCACATCGTTGAAGTGACAAGACGTACATATCAACTAATGTCTTGGAAAGTCAACAATACATTATACATGCCGGATATAAAGCTATTAGAGACCTGGGTCCGATAAGACGTCCAATCCAACCAATCCCACAACTCCATTCGCATCTATGAGAGAGAGTGGAGAAATTTAATGGAGCATTGATTCCCCTAGATAATACGTGATTAGTCGTCACCGAACTCCAGACACGGACAATCCTCCATACCCCAGATTCTTCCCAACCTTATTAGATTGACATCGGAATATCGGTGCACTCACGACAAGAACTCTTTTCGATCGTCGATTTACCCGTTGATGGGTTCTTTTGTGATGAAAAAAGTTGATAGAGATATTGATATCCTGGATGGCGCGTTCCTCAAATTCATGAAAATTTGGTAAGGCTGGTGGAGGTAGCAGGAATGGCATGATACTGATAGGGATATTTTATGCCGATAAGCATAGCCAAGATGTGATGCAAAGTTCGTCATGGCACACATACTGGGTAAATTTTCGCATTTCCTCATCTTTATTCGAAGAAACCCACTTTCACGCAGAATTAAGGTGGCAATGGCGAATTGAGTAGCAGCGAATAAATGTCTAATCCAAGCTGAAAAGGAGCAAGTATCCGAAGGGGAGCCAAAAAAAGTGTAAGAAAAATCAAGTACTTGGGTACAAAGGCAAGAAAGAGTTAGGTTATTAGATAGCTTATTATGCCCCTCTTCGGAAGAACACGGCCCGCATGCCTGATGCTGTGTAAAAATGCATTCTCCCTCCACAACGTCGTATTTTTAATTCCGGGTGGTATATTGATGTTTGGATCCTACTGGAGAGGATGATATGATGGAAGGGTAGATCGTAACCTTTGATCGTTAAGAGTTTTTGTGACGTGGCTAAAGCTGCTGCATGTTCTCTTATAATTCAAGAGTCTGCAGAAATCAGATATGTGATATAGAAAGTTTATCAAATTATTTTCAATGAAGCTTGTGGCACATGTTTAATATGATACAAGGGAGTCTACTTTTCAAAGGGGAGTCGTTGGGTGTTGTACGAACCAAAGGCCTGGTTCGGATTGATTTTGGGCTTGCTTATCCATTCACAAGGGTAATATAAGGTAATGTAATGTAATGTAATTAATGTAATCATCTTGATTAGCGAAAGATACTAAAGGGTGTATATGCATTTAACCGGGAACCCTGGAAACTCTTCGAGGGCCTAGCAGCTTTGCGGCTCATTTGTAAGTGATATATATGCAATGGGTGCATACTAAACTACGAGAAGCAAACATCTACTTAAGCGGTGAGGAAACCTACCTGGCCATTTTGGATGGTACCCAAATAATCTTGTCAAATATTCTCAAATACTATCAAAAACATACATGATGCCAGTAGCTTAACGGATAAAGTCGCACAAAAATTATTGTATTGCATACACTTTGCATGAACGATACAGATTTTGGGTGATACAATGGGTGTGACCAGGGTCCTTTTCTCGGATCATAATACCCGGAAAGTTTCTTGCTAAGAAGAATTCTCGGCAATAAACCACTTCATAGAACATTAGCCAATCTCGACGCCGCATTTCTCGCATCAACTCGGTCCTCGTCATCTTCTTCTTTTAAGCCCGGCAATCCACCAGTGCTGCCACTGAGCGACCTATCACGACCCACGCCTTCTTCTTCGCCATTTGCGCCGTCGGGAGTAGACATGAAACTGCCTGAAATACTCCGGTTAAGTCCATCGGGGCGTCTTGGAACACCAGACCACGAATCACCTTTAGGACCTTGACTGGCTGCAAGACTGGCTCTCCTTGCTGCGGGGTGTGATTCTCTACCCAACCGGCTAAGTCCACCAGAAGAATCGATCGCTCGTATATCAGGTCTAATGCTTTCCAAGGTCGCCAGCGTCCGTCGCTCCGCTTCAATTTCACGAATTACATATTCTCGAATGCTTAATCTTAGATCTGCAGTAGTCCGAGCGAACCATCTTCGTTGTTCAAGTAATAAGTTTGCCGTGACACGTTGGGTTTTATTGTGAAGATAAACTTCATTGCTGCGTGCTTCATCAAGTGCTGATATGGCTTCATCAACCTTTTCCCTTCGGACAGATGAGCTAGCCTTTAAGCGGTCTGCAGCATTCAGCTTGCTTCTGGTTAATTGCTGAGCCTGTAGTAATTCGCGCAGAAGTATGTGTCGGTTCGTGAGAGTTTCTTTGACAATAAATGAATCTTGAGAATGATACTGAAGAGGATCACCTATGGTTGTGGCTTCAGCAGTACCTTGTGCTGCATGGAAATCTCCTGTACTTTGGATTGTCTTTCCAAGCTTACGGTATGCATTAGCAAGGCCTTGGTGAGGCTCTTGGATATTCATTGCGCCCAATTTGACACCGAAATCAGACTCCGCTAGACCAAGACCTGTATACACATTAGTATTTGGATTTCCAACTCTCATATGACAACCTACCTCGTCTTGCTTTGACCAATTTGTCTACCTTATGTCCTGCATCCATCGTTCCTAAGTAAAAGAGCTTCACCACCGGCCTTGCATCTTGTAATTCTGGCGTATCATCGGGCGGAGGTGCAAATTGTTTGATGACTCTTCGGCGAACTCCAGTAGCTGGTTGCTTTCGCTTCAGCATTGGGCTGTATCCAAAATCACTCTCAACAAACAGAACCATCTCATCATCCCTCATTAATACGTCATTAGAGCAAACATAATTGAGCCATCTTTGAAGAGAAGCTTTAACGCGCGCTTCATCCTCATCAGTGCCAGCACCAGCAGATGTCAACGCGGGAGGAACTGCAGGAACTATAGCTTCCGGATTTGAGGATATTAGATGATCTGCTAACTTGATGAATTCGGAATGCGTTCGTCGGACATCGCGAAATTGTGTTGTTCTAAATTTTGGAAGATTGGTCTACGCAATTGGTTAGCCAAGACCAAAGCTACATATTCCTTGATCGATGACTTACGTGTACATCAAATCGCAAGATAGGATCTTTCCTCCCAGTGCGCTCTAGTCCGGTGATCTTTGCTTGCAGCTTGTAATGATGTGCCGGAGGATGGTGCCCTTGTCGCGCAGCAGAATGATGATATCTCTGAGGTTCCGGCCTATGTTGACCCGCTGGATACTGTTGCTGTGGAGCAGTTTGCTGTTGATACTGTACAAAACCTTGCTGTGCCTCGGCATCGCTTTGACTTGATTCAACAGTGTCAGGTCTGCGACTTTCGGCATCAGAAACCGATGCACCAGCACTGCTATCAGGTCGATTGAAACCTCCAGTCCCCATTATGTCTTCTTGCGAATAGCCTGCACCGCCTGGCTGATCCGGATTGTATGGTGTCGGTGACACAATATCTCTGGATGGAAATGTGCTGGTTTTCGGATGCTGTGGTGAGCCAGTAGGGGAAGATCCCCAGGGAGAAGCACCCGCAGGATTATCTGCATCGTTGATCGAGGCAGAATAATCCATGATGATGAATGGCGCGACCTTTTAGTGTGTAAGACGATAAGCTAGAGTCAACAGAATAAGAACGTAGCAATTATTGGATCAAAAGGAACTTTTGTATTTGAACTGGTGCATCTGGGTATTTCATAAACTCGTGGAAAACATGTAGAAAGACGGCAAATCAAACATTCAATCGAGGTTGATTAGAGCTTCCGCTGAGGTAGGTAGGTATTGAGAAGAGTTCCCAGGTTCGGCCGCTCCGTGGTCTGGCTTATTCCGCCGTCAAGCTTCAAGCTTCGAGCCTCAGGCAAAAATTAGTAATCCATCATTATTCTACCTGGAGCCTCTGAAATTAAAGTACGAAGAGCATTTATATCTTCAATTATTGAGGGGATGGTCTTGTTGGTATCAAATAGAGGGTGTCGAGTATGGCATCGATACTTGACACAAGTTACACGACCTTGTCTGGCTAAGCCTAGTCGATTGAATGCGTTCATTCGTTATAATTCACAGCAAACCGAAAGTCATGATGCATTAACAGAGACAACTCGAAATATTGGCATCATAGCTCATATCGATGCAGTAAGTTTCACTTGTCTCTTTTGATACTTTTTCTAATTTCAAAAGGGCAAAACGACGACTACTGAGCGTATGCTCTATTACAGCGGTTATACTCGACGCATAGGAGGTAGGTATGATTGTAATGGTCACATGATCACCATGAATATAATCTAATAAATCTATCAGACGTCGATGATGGTTCTACCGTCACAGACTTCCTCCCCGCCGAGAGGGCTAGAGGGATCACAATTCAGTCGGCAGCCGTTACGATGCATTGGCCCCCTGTAGCTGAGAAGGATACATCCTCGAAGGCGTCTGACCCATCTCGATCACTGATATCGCATACTCTTAATCTGATTGATACTCCCGGGCACGCGGATTTCACGTTTGAAGTGCTTCGTTCTTTGAGGATTCTTGATGGTGCTGTATGCATTCTTGATGGTGTGGCAGGAGTAGAAGCTCAAACAGAAAAAGTATGGAAACAGGCAAATAATTATAGTATTCCTAGGATCGCGTTCGTCAATAAGCTTGATCGTGAAGGGGCTGCCTTCGCGAGAACAGTAAAAGAGATTGGTTCAAGGCTCCGGGGCTGGCCTGCGGTGTGTCAGATTCCATGGTGGGAAGGTGGGAAAGGAAAGTTTATGGGAGTCGGTGATGCAGTCAATCTTTGCGCTCTAAAATGGGAAGAAGGTGGGGATGGCAAATCAATACAACATTTCACTCTTGATCAACTGAAGAGAGATAATACTGAATTTGCTGAAGAAATCACCAAAGCGCGAGCTGCGCTCGTAGAGGCATTATGCGAGTTTGATGAAGGGCTTCTTGAAACCTGGCTGGAGTGTAACGACGACAGTCTGCTTATATCATCGACGGCCATTACAAAGAGTTTGCGAAAATGCGTACTCGATGGTTCCGGTAAACTCATACCTGTCTTTGCTGGGGCCAGTTTTCGGAATATCGGTGTTCAACCGCTTCTTGATGCCATCAACAATCTTCTACCAAACCCTACCGAAAGGCCTGACCCAGAAGTTCGACTTGGAAACGTTCATGGCAATTTATCCCAACTTTTACACGGAAAGCTAGATCTTACCGCGGCGCAACCAAGACATCTCTCCAAAAAATCCAATGCGCGGACTTCCCTCATTTCTCAGGTCGAAGCTTGTGCCCTTGCTTTCAAGGTTGTCAATGATCCTCGACGCGGCGTTTTGGTCTACATCAGAGTATACTCCGGTACAGTCAAGCGGAACACTACTTTGTGGAACACGAATCTTCATGTTTCAGAAAGAGCCCAAAGACTGTTACAGATGTACGCATCTGACGCGGTAGAGATACAAAGCATTCCCTCTGGCCAGATTGGCGTCATTGCCGGCTTGAAACACGCTCGTACAGGCGATACTCTATTGTCATATACAGGTGCTCATCCAAAGAATGGTCCGCCACCACCTTTGAATACTCTCCAACTGAGACCGATCAATGTTCCTCCACCAGTATTTTTTGCCGCTATTGAGCCTCACAGTCTAAGCGAAGAAAAAAATGTTGCTGAAATATTGCAGCTCTTATTGAGGGAAGACCCGAGTCTCCATGTTAATATTGATGAAGAATCTGGGCAAATGCAGTTGAGTGGTATGGGCGAGCTGCATCTTGAAATCGCAAAGGATCGACTCGTGAATGATTTCAAAGCCAAGGCAACCATGGGCAATATCGAAATCGGGTACCGAGAATGTGTCCTATCACCAACATCACCTCACAAATATATATTTGATCGTGAAGTTGCTGGGAAAAAAGGAAAAGCAGGTTGCGAAGCTAGTATCAGTCCAGACGAGCAGCCGCTAGAAGACTCTGACCATACTATGAATATTGATGGAAATACAATCACAATCCGCATCCCGAAACCTGCTAAGAATGATGGAGGTGATGGAACTCTGACACTCCCCTCCGATATGACCCTCAGTGAAGTTCATACAGCATTGATTAATGGAGCCGTTGCTGGTCTAGCCCGTGGTCCACGTCGTGCATTCCCGCTTCATTCTGCGCATGTGTTATTGAAGTTTGATACCGTTGAGGATGTCTTTGGTTCCGATACCACATCTGCAGCATTATCTTCTGCGTCAAGAAATGCGGTACAAGCTGCTCTCAAAGAAGCTTTCCAAGCGAACTCCGTCGGACTAATGGAACCAGTCATGAATGTGGTTATTAGTTGCGACGAATCATCCCTTGGTGCAATTGTGCACGATCTTTCATCAGCTCGTGGTGGTCATGTCTTATCCCTTGAAAATGATAGTGATGTAGAAGATACAGAAAATGAGCTGGCACCAGTTGATATTTCAAGAGTCTATACTCCTCCAGATCCATTCGCGTCAGGAACCAGCACTGATTCATCGGGTCCTGGTCAGCAGCGTCAAATTACCGCCAGGGTACCATTGAAGGAAATGGTTGGGTATTTGAAGCATTTGAGGAGTATGACTGGTGGTAGAGGAACATTTGTCATGAGCGTTGATAGGTTTGAAAGACTTTCTGGGCCAAGAGAAAAGGCTTTGTAGCGCGTACATGAATTGCAAGGAACTTGGTTATGAATAGTATGCATTTCTTTGTCTTGGTAGCTTGGATAATATCAGTGACCTCCTGTGCTCAAGAATCTTTCCTTGCTTAGGTATATATCCATATCTCCTTTCACCGTCTTCTGCGTGTCGCATCATGTGAACATTTGTCGGTTTGAATTACCAACTTGCATTCCGCTTTGCTTCCTATGAAAATTAGTATCTCGATTTTTCAACTGACCGACCAATTGTATGCCATCTAAATCATTCCCTGCTCTATCAATATCACATATTATCATAAGAGCTACTAGTACTATCGCTTTCTTTCCTTGCCCGTTTGCATTGCTATGTTCGAGCTTTGAATTGGTCATCTTTTAACATCAAACACACCTCTCTCGACATCCAGAAACTCCACCTCGCAACTCTACCGCGTTCCAGCAGCTCTCTTCCATCTTCCTTCATCGGCTGCGCAACGAGTATCTGCGGATAATCTGTACGGTGCGGATAATTCCAAAGCCTCAACAGATGATCCGCAGGGCGGGCAGGACCTCTGACGGGTAACCCGCGGAGTGGATTACTTGCAGATTACCCACGAATACAGATGGCTTTTGCGCAGCCTATTGCTTCACATTCGCAAAAGAATGAGTACAACCAGCATTCATCTCCTTCCCTTACTCCGACAAACTACTACACAAAGCCTGCAAGACGTAACACCATTCCAAACCACAATTCTTTCTACTAGCACCCACGTCTTTACTAATAACCCGATCCCCATCTATCCATCTCCAAAAAGTAACTACCCAAGAACGAGGCACAAAACAAAAAAAGGGAGAAATAAGGGAGAAAGAACGAAGGAAAGAAAACACCGAATAGCCGAGCACTAGTCCAGATATCTCTATTCATGAGCCATGAACTTTGTGGATGATTGAATGCCGACTTAAAACTCATAGTTATTTTTTCTTCAGATGGCGAAATAGCTATATCGTTGTTCTCGCAAATGTGAATTTAGAACCGTAGATTAATGGACATAATGAATAGATATTAGGGTTACAAAAAGACCGTAAATCCATCCACCCCAACCCCTTTTATCCCCCCCTCTCAGCACAGACATACATACATACCAATCTTAACTTATCCCCAAAGTCCACTCATCTCCAACCCTTAAACTACACACCCTAGAACCCCCCAAATACACTTAAATCCCAGGATTCTTTACCCCAAAAACATCAAACTCTGTCACAAAATACACGAGATGATTTACCCATATATTACTTCTATATAATTACCCTGAATCATTAATAATTGCCAATTTCCCCGCTCCGCTGTGGGTCTATTGATTGATTCAAATTCAAAATCAAACCTCATGAATATCATATTCATCACACTCCTTTCCACGCACGGGTTTACGGATTCCCGAAAGGATATATAAAATGGCTAGGTAGGGAGAAAAAAGGTGTGTTTGTATGTATTTTCCACTCCTCGTATAACACGGGAGACTTCCCTCAACATCACAACACAACACAACAAATTCCTTCCTACCTTATTCTCCTCGCCCCACGCCTCCTTTTCCCCCGAAGATTTACCGACTTCCTCTCCAAGAAAACCAAAATCACAAACAAGACAGAAGAGAAGAAGAAAAACCATGGAACCCATTGGCGCTCTCCTCATCGCCCTCTGCGTTCTCGGCATCGTTGGTCTCGGTATCGGTATCGTGGGGTATTTCCATACTGGGCGTCGATGATGGGGATTTTATCTTTGGCATGCTTGCTATAGCCTATAGGACTCGCTTCGGGTTGTAGTTTATATCATATTGATGTTATGATGGTGTATTGATGGATGAATGGAGGTTGTGGAGTGGAGTGGGAAGTGATGGGGTGGGATGGGATGTTATTGGATGAGATATTGGCGGGGGTTTATGTTTCTTTCTTCTTTTTCTTTTTTGAAAGAAAAGAAAAGAGAAGATGTATTGGGAATCTTGGACAAGATGACGCAAGGCGATGCATGCACATGCATTCGGTGTTGAGTAGAAGGGAGCGCATGAAACAGCGCAAGAAGGGGAGGAAATGAAGGACAAGGCAGGAAAGAAAGGCAAGGCAAGGAAAAAAACCGAAACGATCGAATAAGTTCAGCAACGAGAGGCAAGCAAAGAATTCAACGCGACTCAACCAAACAACCCAAACCAAACCCAGCACCATCACCATCGCAAAAGACACCCACCCCACAAGCTCCCACATAGTACATACCCCAAAACACACCACCCGGGTATAAACAGACCGATGTTCAAGATACCACCAACACAACAACATCAACCTCCTCGCGTATTCTGGAGTCGAAATGCTATTCATCCATCCATCTATCTATTCATTTTATGATTACCTAGGTACCATCTCGGAAATTTCCGTTGATGAGTTTGGTGATATGATACAGGATCTTCGTTTCGTTTTCGTTTTTCTTTACGTTTCGACCTCCATAGCTGAGGGATATAAGGAAGAAGAAAAGAAAGAACGAACGAACGAAAGAAAGAAGAAAAAGACATTCGTCGCGACGATATTACTATATTAGGAAACTAGCTAGCTAGCTACCAGTCTTACACTTGAGACTTTAGTGATACGTAGATGCGGATCACATCCCATCTTTTTTTTTATGAGAGAGAGAGAATGCGATGAAGTTTGATTTTCAATTTTGCAATTGATGATCTAATAAAGTCAATCAAAATGTGAATCAAAGATCGAGGTCTTCCACCTGATCCATCTCTATCTATCTCCCATACCTCTCTATAAATCCTGCACGAAAACGCCCATGGTACTACCCCAAATATGTACAGAGTAGAGTGGTATCTTCCTTTCTTTTCGCATTCCTTCCAAAACGCCATTCCGAATAAAGTCAAACCCCAACCTCAAAATCAAATCCTCAATCCACCCCCTAAATAACCTCCTCCCTCTCCCACCCCGAAGGCTTCAAACTCTCAATTCCCTTTCCCGGTTTCTCTCCCCTCTCCTTCCCATACACACTCACAAATGGATTCGGATCCTCATCCTGCTTCAAGTTTCCCAACGTATGGTTAACTTCCCTATGCTTCGCCTCATCCGCTCGAATATAATACAGAAGATCTCTCATACTTCGATTTCCCTCCGGCATGCCCCAGTACTCGACCGCCAAATCCGGGGCTTTGAAATTCGGATCTGCCCACTTTGGGAGATGGCCATTTTCGAGATCTTGGATGGAGAGGGTATAGGTGAGGACGGCTTCTTCTTCGAGATAGCCGACGAAGCGATGACAGGTGCGGGGGGAGAAGAGGTAGCAGAGGAAAAAGGAATTGAAGAAGACGCCTTGAGCGCCAAGGATCATGGTTCGCATGAAGATGCCGGGCTCGTACATTTTAAGGAAGGTGAGGAGGTGCATTCGTTCATTGTATGCTAGATTGAAACCATTAGCCATCGATCTCATACAAGAATTTTGCAAATCCCATATAAAGATAGGGAAAACAAACCTTCTTCAAGCAACGTTTCAATCCAACCATTATCTCTCTTCAACCCCCTCAAGCTCCTCAAATGTCTCAACATACCCGCCACCATCCCTGGCACTCCCGCCACCGATTCCAAAAATACATAACGAATTAACCATTTCCGCTCACTCATCTGATATGGTTTTGTAGCCGTAAGTGCATTGCTATCGGATGCTTTCTTGGGTTCTTCAACATTATGTTTATATCCCGTTGCAAAATCCGTACACCATCTTAGGAAACGCACCATTCCTAATGCGACACGATCGGAGAAATCTCGAGGTTTGCGGTGTGCAAAGTAGACTTTACTGCGCATTTGTTCGGCAGTGTAGCTATTTCGATATTAGTATTCTATTTTTCACCAGAAAACTCAAATCAATATGTGAAAGACATACGGTGGATGAGGCCAAGCAGGTTCCGTTCTCTTAATCTGTCCATGTTCAGGTTCTGGAAAAAGATCTCTTCCCTTTACTTGAATTTTCAAAGCAGATGTAAATGCTCTTCTTGATGGTACATGTACAGTACATGTATTCGAAGATAACCCATAAGATTGGGCAAAAAAAGCTACAGCTTTTGATAGCTGAGCTGCTGATTGATTTGAGAGTGGTCTCGTAGATACCCTTGATACATACATTGTTGTCATCAAGTATGTAATTTGAATATAACTAAGTTGATGTAATGTGATGTGACGTGCTACCAGTAAAAGGTAGTAAAGTGTAGATAGAAGTGTTTGAATGTTTGAATATCTGAAAGTACTACTTATGAATTGCCACAAAGCAGGACGAAGGGCTACTTTTTATTTCACTCGAAAAGAAAAAAGATACGTATAGCAACAAGTGTATCAAGGATAAGCGTCTAGACAAGCTGACATAGCAAAGAAGAAGATACGGAACGCCAGTGGAAGAGTCATAGCAGTTTCACTACAAATTTTCAAATCACTGCGAAGAAGAAACGGAAGAGCTGAAATTTCTCTTTGTATGACACTTGACCCAAGGATTTCCGTGGTCGGTGTTGGGTGCACATACTCTCAGAGAATGAAAAGAAAACAAACAAACGCCAGAGCGGGACTAAGCTCTTTTTCATTCTATTTTGACCGGTGACCCATAACCTAATATGAGCCAAGCTTCAAATAATCGCCAGGAATAGTAAATTCATCGGAATGCGATATTCAATTCGATCTTTCTAAGTGGATGAAAACGAAAACAAGGGATTTGAATGGGATTTGAATGGGATTTGAATCATTTGATATGCGCCCCACCAAATTCAGCCTTGTGGATCATCAGATCACATGATGTTAATACACACGGATACTTTAGGATTTTGTCGTAGCGGTTTTTTCCGATCATAGGGGGCGTTGGACCTGAAAGGAATTTTTTGTTCATCAAAGGGTCATAGGAAAGAAATTTCCAAAACATAGCTCCAAGTCAAGATAAAATTGGAAACCATAATGACTATGAGTACATTATTGCCAAGTCTTATTTTGGGTATGAGGTGCAATACAATTTAGTCCTAATCTTTTCGATTCTTCTTCCAACTTTGTTGATGTGCTGACAATATAATGTCTTGACAAATAAATCAAGACATATAGAAAGAATGTCTCCAAGATACTCCAAATGTTAATATCGCTCCGCTTAGTTGTCATAAAATATATTACAATCGATCTCCATCTTCTCAGTATTGAGGATTTGGTCGCCAAAATCTCTGCATCAAAATAGTCTCCGAAGCATTCCCGTCCTGGCCTTCATCTACTTCCCGGTATGAAGGAAACGACGGACGAACTAATTGTTCACCATGCTCTTCAATTTCATATTGTTGTTGTAAATCTTGCCGATTCTCAATCCAAGGTTCCTGAAAGAAATAATTGTCACTATCCCAAGGGTTGTATTCTGTCCTTCGAACATCATGAATTTGGTAATCATTGGTTTGGAAATCAATATTGTAGCGAAGTCCGGCCATCTCGTATCTTGATATTGAATCCTGATACATGTTTGCTTCTTGAGGCCCAAGCTCACGGAGATCACCCATATAACGGCGACTCTCAAGGACGTCTTCCACACCGTAAGACGTTCCCTGTCCCATTTCTAAATCATCCCAGTTTTCTTCATACCCATCCATGCTGAAGTGAGGTTCTTGCACTTCGTAGGATCCATATTCTTCAAGGTTTTCATTGGAAATATCATTCGTAATCTGATCTTCCTCCTGCTCCAGTTCCATTTGATGAACATAAAGTGACGGAACTTGAATAAGGGGTGAACGCGGGGTAGATGAAAAATGCTGCCTTGACAGACCATGATAACTTTCGTGTTCTCTCCCGGGTAGAGGCTGAGTTGAGAGTTGGAAATGATCCCTGCTTGGGTTGATGTGTGAAGTTGTCCTTAAAGGTGTAAATGCTCTGCCATTCACATTTGCCATTTTTACCTCGGGAGGTTGCTTTCCCTCTTCATCCGCCATTCCAGTCTGAGAAAGCGACTTTTTGCTGATATTACTGGTGTTTTCTCCTGAACCACCAGACCGGCTCTGTTTGTCATGCTGGAATTGGGAATTTGTCTGCGGAAAGATCTTTTCGGATACTCGTGGCTTAACCACAACATTCTCTATTCGCTCACTGTCATTCGTGGGGGATTTGTTCCTGCTCATTTCTCCCTTCCCGCTTGATGGCTGAACAGGAGCAGACTCTGTTCGCTGTATTTCTTTTCCTGAGATACTAGACATTAACGAATGGGACTTTTCCCGACTTTCGGCGCTAGCTTCCCGGATTACTGGGAGGGTGGTTGATGGGCGTTTAATCTTAGCATTACGTGCCATTTGTTGTCGGGTAAGCGGTGTTGTTGTAAGTGCAGTCGTTAGCTTCGCATGATGTTCTGGTGATTTGGAAGGTGGTCCAGATTCTTTGCCCCGGTACCAGCCATGATTCGGATCATAATACTCAATAACAGTTCTACGGAGTCCCTTATCGCGAGCCTCCACTGCAACGGGATTGCTCCATTTTAAAAACGGTTCCTCGATCTTCTCTTGAATGTGCGACGGGAGTTGAGGTAAACAATCTGATTGCTGGAAATTTGGAGGTCGACCAGCCTCATGGGAATTGAAAGCAGAATCTGT
This sequence comes from Botrytis paeoniae, assembly GCA_004786145.1. NCBI lineage: Eukaryota > Fungi > Ascomycota > Leotiomycetes > Helotiales > Sclerotiniaceae > Botrytis > Botrytis paeoniae. The sequence continues at coordinate 7,650 of PQXI01000193.1, read as the reverse complement.
TCCTAAGCTAGAAAACTCTCTGCTCGTCTCGACTAGACTACCTATGGTAGATATGATATCTTTCCCTTCTGGCCCATGTAATTCATCATTCATAATAGGCTCTTGAATAATTGACTTCCGTCGACTTGAACTCTCAATACCTGTATCCTTGAATATACCCGTTCTTTCGATAGAATTTCGTATCGAGTCCGGCGTTGCACTCATTTGCCTCTGACAACATTGTTCTCTTGCTCGACGTAAGGCCACAGTAGCACCAGGAGAATACTGGGACTCCGACCATGTCACAATGGTATCTGTAGCTTTGGAATGCACCTTGGGATTGCTGATCTCCTCGGAGTGAAGTTTGAGAGTAAGTTCCTCAGGGAACTGCAATTCATTGGAACGTACTTGCTGATTGCCAGAATCCATTACATGACTTCTTTTCTCATCAATACGAGCCGCCGGGTTCTCTGTGTAGTACTGATATCGATCATCCTCGCGGTCTTTCCTCAGTTGTCTCTCATATAAAGAGACTTCGAATATTGAATTGGGAGAAGTGGGACGGGCGATAGCAGGACCATCGTCCCTCACTGGGGTCTTGGATGGTTTAAAGAATTCTGCCATCTCATCTTGTGCTCGCGCAGCCTTTTTCTTTTCCTTGACACGACTTATAGGAACCACGATAGAATCGTTGACCTGCGACTTCTTGCCAGAGCGTTGAAGGAATTCCATTTCCGAGAAAACGAGGTCGGGTACTTACGAACATGTTAGCAATTCTCTTCAAAAACCCTGATACTAATGAAACCTACGTCCTCGTCGTCTCGGCGGAGAAGAAGCTCTGCCATTTTGAAATATACCCGGGCCATTTGAAGGACGTACCTGGCACAATTAGTTCTTGAACCCCAAGGCCAAGGATCTACTTACTGTTAAACGGTCTTTGCCTATCTTGTTCGATGCGAAATTGCTAATAAGATCCTTACTAGCCTTTCTTGCAGCTTTTGTCCGGTCTCCTCTCTTCTCGCGCCTTGTTTTAATTGGCTTATCTACAGCTTCCGCTTTATTGCTTTTCCTTTTTGTGTCATACCGATCCTCTCTTGTCTTGTGGCGCTCTCTTTTCTCAAATATTTCTTGTTTTGGCTGCACCACAGAAGATCTGGACGAGATAGAAGTTATAGTTGACGACACATTCCTTTGATGTTTGTGAGATCGAGTTGTTTCCTTGACATGGCCACGGTTGGCGGTGTTTGACTTTTGAGGGACTTCAGTTCGTTTATCTACCACTGGCATCCTTGAAGCTTCGAGTAAGGAACTATCAGATGATGTGTGCTCTTCATAGGACTTCGGTCTCGGATCTACGGTGCTTCTACTCTCTCCAGGTCTATGTACTGTATAACCATAACCCAAATTCTTTGATCTCTTCTGTGGGCGGCTTGAGTCTTAAGGACGTGTCAGTGCATACAATCATGGGAGACTAGCATACACTAGGACTTCTTGTTTACCTATTTCAGTGTTGAATTGTTTTGGCGGTTCGATAATGTCCTCATTTTGAGTCTGCGCAAGCCAGTTGCGAACATAATCTTTGTCCGCAGATAGTTCATTTTGATCTCTAATTGCGAGTGATTGTCTTTGTTCCACGGATCTTTTGGAAGAATAAATTCGATCATGTCTTGGACTTGCGCTATGGTTATTGTAATGCTTGTTGTGTTTTCGCGAGTCTACATTTCCACTTCCGTGCTCATAAGCATGTCTGCGCTTGCGAGAATGATGATCGCCTTCCATTGGCGAAAAATGAATTAATTGAAGGACGGGATGGATAGTAAAGGGTGAACTTTTTACCTTGTGAACTGAAATGAAATGAATGGTTTCATGAACTTATCCAGATGGAATGAATGATGAACTTACATGGTGAGTAATTCCTTTTCCCAGCTTGGGGAAGGGAAGATATTGTTGATAAGTGAAGAAGTGGAAGGTACGAACCTACCGAATTTGCACTTAGGTACACTCAAATCAGAAGAAAACGTTAGGGAACATTGCCTATCAAACTAGCCGAATTGCTCAACCTGTCGTAGATACATTTCTATCTCCATTATCAAAGAATTTCCAGACCCATCACCACATCAGCACCATCAGCATCATCATATTTCGCTACTGCTGAAGACGTTGATTCAAGCTGTCTTCAAATCCCTACCGACTGCCTTTGATTTTGTCAAATCAAATCAAAGAGCCAAGCTATTCCTAAGACTCTATAGAAGTCGACAAGAGCCGCATATCTTCAAGATGTATCAGCAACGAGGAAGGATAAATAGCGGTGTGGGTAATTGCAGCCCTATCCTGCACATGTGCAAACATCAAATTGCAACGGCTTTTCCGTCTAACTTTTGATCAGCTGTAAAAGAAAAGATACGATGATGTTGATCTTAATCTCAATGTCGTCTATCCATCACCTGATTGGAAGGAAATGCGAGTGCTTTTGTGAAATGTGAGTTATCACGATAATCATCATACCTATCATACCCTTCGAGGCTTCCATGGGTAGGAATTGTTACACCAATATCCGCTGTATGCCTACCTTCATCGACGATATAGAAATCTGATTATCTAGCATTTTCGTACAACCACTGCCACGACTCCCCGTATCAAATTATACGAATGAAAAGGCATTATCCAGATTCATCATGTCACCATCCGTCCGGTCTTGACCACCAGCAAACTTTAGACGAAGTACAAGCTGTTCATTTTCATGACATACATCGGCTTACTAGACCATTATACTTCATTCGAAGCGTCGCATTGAGTTCTAGATTTGTCGGATTCTAATGCAAACATTTTTCGGAAGGAGAAGTGTCCCTTTTGGTAGAGAATCCTAGATCGGGATGCATCTCGCCGAATGAACATGTTATTTGAGTATAGCTTTGTGTGCACGTGGGTTGAATTTAATGCATGTAAGTTCTAAGGGTTGTCTGGACTCTGTATGCAGAAGGTCGAAGATGGTGGAGGCATTTAATAGAATGATTGTGGGATAAATGGATCCTTTTTGCGAATTGAAGATGAAGAGGATGAAAGGGATGCGAAGGATGCAAAGAAAGATTGAATTGGGAAGCTCTAAACCCATGCATGTACTGCCAATGAATGGATGTGTGAATGGATGTGTCAACGAATATGTGCGAATGGATTGAACGGATTTTGTTGATGTTGTATTATTGAAAGGGAAAACTCGGTTGATTGAATAATAAAAAAGTACTTAAGTTCGTGTTCCATTGTTTCCCAGATCAATCATTCTTCTTTGGTGATAAGGCAGTGGGACTTTATATTCGTGATTCATGTAATACGAGTAACTCTTTTGATGGTTCTTTGGGTACTGATCCTCAACCTCAACCTCGTCCTCGTCCTCGTCCTCGTTCCCATCCTCATCTACCTATGACTCCGAGCCTACCGGTACTAGAGAATCCTCGATAGAGTCTTTCCTCGTTCCACCTTGAATGCACCACACCATCTCAGAGCTGCAAGTCAAAAATGTGGCCACTGGCAAGAACCGTTGGTCGGAGTTTGTAGTTGTGCACAGTGCACGGCACTTGGACTATTTTAGAGTGAGAGCTCCACACCACAGAAGACCCTTGAATCAAGTTTTACCCCACCTCCATCGATAACAATCGATAGCAATCGATAGCAATCCTGGACCCCAAGCTCCTTTTGATATTCACACCGAATTCATAGTCTCGTACCGTCGTATCGTATACTCTGCAGCTATGCAACTTGATAGCTTGATAGCTTCTTAGCTTCATATCATCTTACTACCAATACGGTAGTCTCTGCATGTCTGCAGGTTTGATCTTTCGGGATTATGCATATGATAGGATGTTGGAGTTCATACTAAATAAAGCTTACGAGCTATCGTATCATTCATTGGATTGGAAGTTGGAAAGCTTGGAAAAGCTATTAGATGGGTTAATCAGAGAGCATGAAAATTTCAAAACATCTGGCCATTAGCTATAGAACGGTCGAAGGATCTACCTAGGTATGATTTGTCCTCTTTCCATTGATTGATCGTATGATAACACCGACTCTTGAGGCATTGTATATATCCTGGTGGGTAGATTGCAACATATCAATGCCGAAATTCGGAGATTCCTATACCTACCTAGGTACCTACGATATATTTCATTATCCGGTCCAGGCAATTCTGATAAATTCCTCAAGATTAGTATTGGGCAACAAACGTAAAAGCCGAAGGAAGATCTCTTATATCAATTAGATACCCAAGCCAAGGATAGACCACAGCCAAAAGACGGATTGCTTGGTTCCAAGCAACAAGAAGTATAAGTCAAAGCAAGGTTTCTAGTAAGTAAGCCATGGGCTTCTCCAGCCGTCCATTGAGCATCAAGGAAACTTTCGTCTCTGGCCTTTTCAACCAATGTGTGCATGATGGAATAACTTGCTTTTTGTTGCTGGCCGAATGTCACACAAGAATCATACAGCTACCTACCTAGCTGTTTGTATTGGTGGCCTGAAGTGAAAAGTGAATAGATATAAAGATGATTCAATTACCTTTTGCGATTCCAAATAGAATATCTGCTTATTTCTTTCGAAACGTGAATTTTCAATTGGTTGAATATCTAGTATTGATGATAAATGAGTGAAGTGTTCATTGGAAATCCAAAGCGGTTGATAATGTGGGACATAGCTTGAGGTTGTTTTTGTTGTTGAGAACTGGAACTTGGTAAAAAGAGTCGATCTAACTGAATCGGGGGTGGACCGTGAGCCCCCGTCAAGGTGTGGTGAATTCAAGGGATCGAATCAAAGGTCACGCTTGCTCATGGTATCTCCCTTCATCTTCTTCTTCTTCTTGGACGCTAGTGAATCTTATGGGAGGGGCAATAATAATCATATGCAGTCTCTTTCAATTCCCCCGCTTTGCGCTTAATAGATCAGAAATCTTCCCTACCTACCTCAATTATCTTAAACCCTTTCTTCCACTACAACTTCCTTCCTCTTCCTTACAAGTTACAACCTCAATTCAAAATACCTTCTTTCGCGATTTAATCTCGCACTCTTACATTTTATCAGATCGCACTGTCATTTCAGTCGTCCGATTGAATAATACCTTTCCAACGATCTGTTATTTACATCTCAGACCCGATACCCTCTACCAAATACCAACAAACAAACAAACAAACAAACAAAGAAATCTCGATATTTCACTTCAACTCGACACTCTAATCCTTCAAGAAGTTCGTCCGATTCTCCTGCTTGTGCTAGCTGACTTAACTGTCTTTTGCGATTTTGATTCCAAATCCATTCCATATCACCCTTCCATTCCATATCTCCGCTTTGCGGATTCCTGTTTTTGCCTCGATGTATCTTTCCTTGTGTGTTCCGTCCGTCTCTCGTATACACAACTTCCGCCTGAAATGGCGCGATTCTTTCTGTGTGAATGCGTGCGGACATTGAGACTTTCAGCCAGGTTTTCGAGAACTATCTATCATGTCTAAATTATTTATTGGGTAAGTCCAAATATTTACATTCCATTCAAACCATCACTTGACAGATTGACTAACATTTTCAATTAGTGGCCTTGCTTGGCACACAGATGAGAACGCTCTCCGTGAGAAGTTCTCTGAATTTGGAACTGTTGAAGAAGCAGTATGTTTTACGCTCCCTTCATCGATACGCTCAACTGCAAGATTAGAAACTGATATGATTAATACAGGTTGTTGTCAAGGACCGCGACACTGGTCGTAGCCGTGGCTTCGGCTTCGTTCGTTATGGACAAGGCAACCCTGACTCGTCCCCTGAGGCCGATGCTGAGAAGGCTATCCAAGAGATGAACAGTGTCGAGTATGTTTGTTCCAATCTTCAAATTCCTAGACACAAGCTAATATACATATAGATTCGATGGCCGTACCATTCGTGTCGACAAAGCCTCCGAGCGCGCCGGCAATGACCGCTCAGGTGGTGGCGGTGGCGGATTCGGTGGTGGCCGAGGTGGTGGAGGATATGGTGGAGGCCGTGGCGGCGGTGGATATGGAGGTGGTGGTGGAGGATACCAAGGTGGTCGTGGATATGACAACAACAACTCCGGTGGTGGTTACTCTGGAGGTGGTGGATACAGTGGAGGTAAGATTCCCTTTGATGATTCCTCATTCAATGGTCGCACGAACTTTACTAACGGTTTATGATATAGGTGGTGGATACTCTGGTGGCGGAGGTAAGCGATCCCGCTCGACTAGTCTGTCGTGAATATTTTGAATAGCATTTACTAACAATTGAGATGATAAAGGCTACAATGGAGGTGGTGGCGGCGGTAAGTTGCACCGTGGATATTCTTTACTTTTATAAGCATACTAACTGTCTATAGGCTACTCCGGCGGTGGTGGCGGTGGATACTCCGGTGGAGGAGGATACGACCGTAATCAAAGTGGTGGTAACGCCGGAAACTGGGGAGGAAACCAATAAATTGTTTTCGACTGGGCGGCATTCTTCTCTTCTTCAAGGTCTCTCATTCTCCGAGAATAAGAAAAGTCAGCCTGGGGTTCTCAGCGAAGGTTTTTCGTGGGGTGGATTTTATAATGTTGTCATCTTTTTCGATAGCAGCTTAAGATTTACCTTGTGGTTTCTGGCAGCGGTTCTGGTCTGGCGAGCAATACTGATGCTTGCATGGAGTTTGGAGGGGGTTATCTTACCTTGCTCGATCACTTTTTCTTTTTAACATCTAACAAATGTTTTTCAAGTCTGCCTGTATTTTCGAGTCACGATCATTTCGATCAAGCTCTCTTTATGAAGACTGCATATCTCTGCAGGTCTTTATGGTTTCTATGGCAAATAATACCCCAAAAAAGGGAATGAATGAATGAATGGCTCTTTCACGCGTTACTTTTCAGTCTCCTCCTGCTCATCTGTGCTTGTAACCTTCTTGAGCTCATGATCTATATCCTCTGTGTGACTTGCTTCTGCTTCTACACCTCCTTGCCTCTTAGCTATCTTCCGAACCCTATTCGCCAGGTCCTTGATATGATGATCACCACTCTCAGGACTCAGTTCATCCACTAGATTTATTAGCATGATTATTCGCCTCTAATGCAGATATATATAATAGTGACTAGCATTCAAGATATACAGAAACAGAAATCAACATGGAATCAAAGCAACATACAGGCAACATCCAAACTCAAAAGATAATCACGATTCAAGCCACTCGGGCCTTCGCTTCGGAAGATATGTTCAGCTAATTCTTGCGGATCTTGAGGGCCGGTGAATTGAGGATTGGAGGGGGTGCCTATGTAGAGGAGGGTTTGAATCGGTTGTTGTTGGTTTTCGTTAGAGGCAGAAGAGGCGGCGGGATAAAATTCGGTGTAGTGGATAGTGTAACCGTTTATTTCTCGGATGTCGAGATATTCGCGGACTTGGGCGACGTGGGATGAGGGGATGTGGTAGGCGACGCCCCAGGTTTTTGGGGAGGAGGATGGAGGAGATGGGAAGGAGGAGGAAGGGGATGGGGAGGAGGAGGAGGGGGATGGGGTGAGAGAATGCGGATCGCGGAGGGTGAGCCAGTGGGAGTGAGAGATTAGGGTTACGACGCGGCCCGGGGAGGAGGGCGTGCCGCGGTGGTCTTCGCTAGAGGGGGAGTTAGAGGGGTTTGGGTTGGGTGGGGTGGGGAGGGGGAAAGGAGAGGGG
>PQXI01000192.1:42388-66965 GCA_004786145.1 Botrytis paeoniae | reverse complement strand
CCCCCACCTCCTCCAACATGACAAAAATACCAATATAAAAAGCATAACCACAGAACCCTCATTAAATCTTAACACCATATACAAAGAAACCATCATTTTAACCCCATAAGAATCACCATATTTCTGCCATCCATCTATCTTCCAACTTCAAGTCTGCCGTACTCCGTGTAAAAAAAGAAAAACATAATTCTCTACACAAATGACAATCAGATAAGTAATCCTTCTATCCATCCATCTCAAGTAATAATTCAATAATCCTCAATTCCATAGGATACCGCTAGGTATCAACACGGATCACCGCTTGCGATTTGGATATATTATATACACGACTTATTCATCATTGATTGTGAGAGAGACTGGTGGAGTAGAAGCTACTAGGTAACAATGGCATAGTTAGTATGCGCGAATGTCGAAGAAGTTATCTTAGCTCGAACAAGACTGCCAATCTTACATGTAAAGCTCAACTCCCGGTATCAGCAAAACTACTATCAAGAAGAATAATCTCCTGTTACCTAGATATCCAAAGCTCTGAGCTACCTGGTAATGAACCAAGTTCAAAACTTCCCTACAGTTTCTCTTGGGAAGAACAGCTAGCCGAAGAGCTTTTCGCTAATGGTAAGGAAATTGGGGATCCTTATATCAAAATCTGCATATGATATGTTATGATAGATTGAGTTGGTTTACGTCGAATGAGAATCATGCTATTGTAGGTCACTAAATCAATGAAAATGATACACGGGAATTTGATATAGCTTAATGACCACACTTGTTGAATTATGACCAAGCCACAGAAATACTTATATTAATGAATTCTGCATTGGCTGGGAAAACTATCATATAGGAACCAAATCCATAAAACTTCTTCACTCACTGACCCTTAAGTTGGTCGGAAATCGTAATGTTTTCATCAATCAATTATCCACTAGGTGATTGTAATTGACAGCCTCAGTCTCTTCCCCAGCTGAAATTCAAAAGATTCAAAAACGCCATTTCATCCTTTTCATAAAGTCATCGTAATCATTATAATCATCACTTCTAATGTCAATTCAGCATAACAACACACACATTTAACCATCCATCCGCATAACTCGCTTCCCTCATTAAATCCTCCAATGGTGCCTTGAATGGAACTGTTGCCCCATGTAAGATGACATCCGCTAAAATCGCATCTCTCCGACTTGGAAATAAACTCGGAAGAATAGTATTGAGGGCCCCTCCTAATGTTTGAGGTTCACGAGATGCAGTTTGTGGTTGTATGAGAGTTTGTACCGTTTTGAATGCGAAAAGTGGTGGAGGTGGAGAAGAAGTACCTGGAGCTTTTGATGAACTCAAGGAAGCTGGATGAGGGGTTGAAGATGGAGATGAGGATGAAGGTAGATATATACGTAATGGAATATGTTTTAGAGGAGTAGCGGGATTGAGGAGAATGGTAGAAATCTTGAGGTAGATGCGAAGATCATCTGCGGGTTTTGTAAGATTAGTTTATGCTATGTCGATATTATATATGAATGTAGATCAAAAAGGGATCATACTATCTTGAACTGAGTTCCATAATTGCGTCGAATGTTCTTTTGACATGCTCATTATACCCTTCGCATTTCCATTGCGTATGAAATCGGCCTGGAATTAGATTGTTAGTAAACGAGGCTGAAAATGACTCGAGGAAGGGTAGATACTTCTTTGACGCTATTGATAAACGTATCATGAATATCAAAAGATGGGCCATCTCCTAACTCTATTCTCCATGGCAATTCTGGTTGATATAGATCACATAATAGACCAACTGGTAGATTCTTCAATAGAATTCCTTCATAGGAGAAACTTGTAACATTTTCCCCAAAGAAAGATAGCAATCGCGGGGAAAGGAGCGGCAGATAAGAGACCCGAGGTACATTGATCAAATAAGGTATTGTAGAAGAAGGATGAGTGATATACAATGGTATATTAGAGGCCCAAATGAGGGATTGCATAACGAGAGTTCTTTGGTCTTCAACATGTATGTTTCCAAGTGGTGTTCACGCCCACCTAGGTAGTAAGGCTGTGAGGTTAATCTTGGAAGGCTACGATATCTGCTGCAAGCGACCCAACACTCGTTAAGGTTTAGCTCAGAGTGACTAATCATGCAAGGCTGAGGCTGAGGATTTGCATCAATACCGAGGTATTGCTTGCTACGCGAAGTTTCATACTTCGGATATTAGGTGATCAGACCTTGAACTTGCAAAATTTGAACGTTGAGCATACTTTTTGAACTAATTCTAACGCTCAGAGCTTCCTCTACATTTGAACTGGTCGATGATGCAGTGGCGGTGAGAAATCTCATAGATTTTAGAATTACTAGCAACGAAAGCAACGAACCCATCGAAAAGAGTCCGAACGTGGCGGAGAATGTTTCTCCGCATTGGTAGCTCACCGGCCAGCCTAAGGTCCGGAAGGATCCTGATTATAGCAAAGTCTACTTTATGTCCCAACCTTGTTCTTGTTTTAATATTGGTACCTGATGCTCATTTGAAGCCGATTTCAACACAGCTCAAGATCCCTGAAACATCAACACGCGTTTGAAAGAGAAGCTATAAGAACTAGATAACTAAGTGTCCACTACAGGTAAGTTCCTAGATCAAGCAACTGGAAAGTGTAAACGATAGATGTTATGTACATACTTAATCCTACAATCGAGCTTACTAAATAGGTATATGGTGGATATCTTTCCGCTCAAACAGGGTCGCTCCCAACTTGAGAAATTCCACTTCCTTCCCAAATCCGGCGTACGGCTCGCAAGAAATCATGCCATCCATTCCATCTATTCCAAAGGCTCTTCGTTTTAACTTTTATGAGTCTCTCATGCGTTCTTCTAATCGCAATAGGGGCCAATTCCGAGCTGAACAATTTCGATACTTACTGAATCCTGAATCAATATATCCATCGTGTGGCAATCTATTCCATATCCGAGGTATCCGTTATGCCGCGCGATTCGTCAAGGCAAGCAAATAATCGCAGAATTTCGTGGACTTTCACTTCGTCTTCTATCTTGATAGCTTGTTCCGATTTCCGAGCTTTTGAAGGAGTATTCAAACTCCCATACATACAGTCTCGACAGGATACTTTGCGCTTGCCAACCCTAGAGTGTATACCATGTCACGTTGTATTACAATTTAGAGTATGGCCCTGGTGCCCCCGATATCAGAGCCAGCAAATGATCTTCCTTGATCTTGTCGCGTATCTTCTCCACAACAAAAATCCTTGGTAACCTTAGAGCTTGGACTGTAACGACAATCTGGACAAGATGTTTATTTGCCATTACAGACATTCTTCTGTGATGTTATATTAACGTTCGCCTGAACATGACAAGTACTCGTCACAGGAGCCCCATTGAGTCAATTTAAGGGTCTGGAGATGATGGGTGACAACATGTCACATTGCCACTGCAGTTCCTAAAGCTACTAAGTATAAACTACTAAAGTGGACATTATACAGCCTGCATAAGTAACAAGCATTAGCAAGAAAGGTTGTTCCTAATTGATTACCCAACACACTTTATGCATGGCTAATGGAGGAAGTATTAACGTCGTGGTACGTAATTCGTTGAAAATTCTACGCTTAATATAAATCCAACAATTCCATGATAAATAGACACGGAACCACTTTCCTAAAATTTAAATGGCACGTAAGCTCTTTCTTATTTTATCCATTCCTGCGGGTCTGCGAAGAAGTCTATCTGCCATGGGAGAATTTTAACATTGCAACCATTGAATCAATCAATACACACAGACCTATATCCTACAATATCGTATTCATTACCGACATTAGCAAGGAACTTTCATAGAAGGTCAAAATGCTTCCTAGAAGTTTCTTCAAATTTGCGCACAGAATATTTGGTTACACTAATTACTGGGCAACGTGTCACCAAAAGAATCATCCGAGCAAGCGCCGTCTTTCAAAACCATATCAGGCTTCAGAAGTTCAATGAGGGTCAGTTTACACGTTTTTTCAGAAATACGCGAAATTTTAGTTAGTCTGTAGATCATCTAGATATATCCTTCCGGAAAAGCTTGCGGCTGGCAGATTGTTGTGTCTCGTCAGCTCATCTAGCCATTTTCTTATCTCCCCTGTCTCCCTTGTCTCGATCCATCCCGCAATCTTTGTGTCATCCTTGTTTTTCACGTTTGCTAGAATGAACATGGAATATACACTCTCCCTAAGATGGTGAGATTCCCGGGTTCTGGGACAGGAGAAGTCTCTTCTAACTGAATACATATGAATAGTATTGGTCGAGAAGAGCTGGGATGTTCGATGCGGAAGAAGCGAAGGTATTGGGATACAGGTACAGATACCTTGTTCTTACAATAGGTAGGGGACTCATTGCAAGGAATAGACAGTTTTATTCATCCTTTGGCCTGATCTACAAATGTTACAAACCTATATGCGGATCGATATGTAAGGTCCAGACTTTCCAGTAAAGCATATTTTTTCGTTCTTTTTAGGTTTTCATTTTTCTCAATCTTGCTTATGTTACTATCTGTTGTTCTGGCATCAATAGATCATTGCCTGAATACTCGATAGGCATGAATTTATCTCCATGTTGACTTAAATGCAAGTCCTACTATCACTACCCTTTTGAAAGTACTGAATGGGCACCGGGATTCCGCAAGAGGCCATAGGTGCTTCTGCTGCCGTCCTGACATACTCATCTATATGCCTCATTTTGGTCACCTTACTCATTTGTATGCTATGGACCTATGGTGAAAGATGGACCTGTAAGTTGCTTTATCAAAATCTATACCAATATATCTAACAAGATAGATGTGACATTCCTCGCAAAGTTCTCTGCTTTAAGCACACTTGGATCTATCGCACAGCAAATACATTATAATCACTCTTGGCTCATTATTAAGCATGACGCTTATGCGACGGCTTTAAAAGCTTTAGAAAAGCCAGCTTTGGGGTTTTCGGGTGTGGGAAATGATGTGGATCTTGTACTATTTACAATTCGTAAGTTCTCATCCCAATGTTGCCAATCTGAATGATTGCTAACCTCTTGACCCAGAATTCTATTGTTATAATGTTATGGCTTTAATGGTGTTATTCTGGTAAGTCGATTCGAAATCAGATGAGTTGAGTATTGAGATTTACCAGTAATCAGGGCTGTTAAACTTTTCTGTGGTTCCTGGGAAATACGTGCGAACTTCCTTGGTAGCTGGCTGCGAGAACATATATCTTTCATATCCAAGATATTTGCAATTATTGTGCCCGGGATTCTAGTGGGCGTAGGGCATGCTCCGGTTGTGCTAGAAAGCCTCGTGGCGACTTTTATTTTAATGAACTCCACAAGTAAGATATCCTTGGCCAAATCTTCTATCTGTAAAAGTGTATATTCAGAGCTTGAGCTGACTTGTGACGATAGTGCTCATAAGCTTGTCAATCGGCAGTATTCTCATGGTACTTATTCTTTATAAATATATCAAAACACGGCGGCTTCTGTTTGCACACGAAAAGCGTAATGGGTGGTGGGCTTCAAGCGGTACAGCGACAGCGACTGATACGATGGGTACCGGTACCGGAACTGGGACTGGAACTGGTCAATCTAATGCCAATAATCGCAAAATAGCTCGTCGGTCTGTATACGATCGTGCACTTATCACCCGGTTTACGATCGGATTTGTTATTATTCTGTGAGTCTCTTGGTGCCCTAATGGCTAAATTGGTAGAAAGACCAGCTGACAATTTACAAAAGGGCTTTCGAAGTTGTATTAATCATTTTTTCTCTATTCTCCGAACAAAACTTTCAAAAACTTGCGAAATCGTCATCTCCCGACTTCTCAATATCTAGCTGTATTACGGATATCATTTTCTTCATCCCGGGAGTTACAGCGTCACTCTTAGTATTTCTCGTGTTCGGAACCGCCAAATCCTTCACACAATATAAAGATTTAATCCTTAGCTGCTGTGGCCAGCGTACAAAATTTCCTAAAAGCAAAAGAAGAGGTGTTATGAGATCTGGAGATGAGGAACAGGGTACCGAATTTCAAAGATTACCTAGCATGGGAACAAAGATCGTCACGCCTGAAGAACGAGCTGTGTTGGAAGCAAAAATGCGAGGCATGTTACCTGACCAACGAACATCCATTAGGACACAATATACAGAATATACAACACAAACAGGAAAAAAAGGACCAGAATCATCAGTATACACTCACACACGAATTTTAAGTCCAATAACAGCCAACTTTAATTTCAGTCTTCCAGCTTCAGCCAGAAACGCATCTCGACCCGGGATTCGCCAAGACGAACGTGATGCAAAGGAAGTGTGGGCTAGACAAAATGATTTGGAAGTTGGCCTGGCATTGGAACAAGAGTGGAGTAATAACAGCCATGGAAGGGAAAGAGATTCGGCAGGAAATACAACTGTGGGAAATACGACAATTCTTGAAGATATCGACCCATTGTCTCATCGGAGTTTTATTCTGGATGATAGTGATGAGCATGAGGGATGGACGAGATGAATAGGTTCATGGGAGGAGTTCTAATGATTTTATGATTGATACCTTCAGTACCGGAATGATTTTTCTATCGGTAGTCTTTGTATAAAAAGGGGAAATACGGATATATATATGGGATATAGGATGGATAGATGGATGTAAAAAAAGGTTGGGATTAGCGGGTTAAAATCTTCAAGGAAAAGCCGCTACTGTATGAATAGTTTAGAAATCAGAACAAGGAAAAGAAGACCCCTTCTATATATCTATCATATGTAGTCTACATGACGTGCGGATGTGCCGATGTGATAGTAATACCGGTCTATCACATGCAGGAGATCAATGTACCGTACCGAGCCGCATATCGAGAAAAAGCAAATCTTTTACTAGGTAGTCGACGATCTACACGCTTCGGAGATATATCATATCTCATATGATGTATGAAGATTACTGGCGTGGCACTGACATCTGTAACCAGCCAGCTGGATACCAGATACACAACAAGTACAGCCAAGGCAGAAAAGGCATGGCAAATCCCACCTCAGATTCTCGGAACCCCCTAAAAATAATCTCGGGGTCTTTTCACCATGAAATTTTGAGATTTTTTTCAACATTTGAAATTCATCGGCCATAGGTTTCTCCGTGCCTCGGTAGACCCATGCATGCTTGTGTTGTGTTCAATGATTTATCGGTGTCCAGTAGCATTATTAATAGAGATTATTTGAGATTGGAACTTTTTATTTATTCATTCCTGTTATTTTTTCTTTCCTTGCTTGTTTCTCCTTGATTGGTTATATATAAGTGTGCGGGTTCATTCTTTACCTGTATATACAATTCCTCATAAGATTACTGGCTTTCGAATTCGGAAACTCACCTCCTTAAAATGGCATCCGCAACTCGTCTCCCACTCAAATCGATCGCCTTTACGACGGCAGTGGTAGCGGCAGCAGGTATCTCTCATGTGAATATACAAAAATTACTTTCCGATGTCTTTACTGGACCGGGAAGTTATTCGCGGATTGCAGCTACTGTTGTTATTCTAGCGAATTTGAAAAGTTTGCCGGGAGTTTGGCATGTATGTTCTCCTTTCCTTTGCTCTCCATCCCATTCATTTTATGAGGAAAAGAAGCAAAAATGACATCCACTAACACACCCGCAGTTCCGAGTCTGGAACGCAATCCTCAAACATCTCATCTTCACCATCCCAAATATCCCCTCAGATCTGGGTCCCGCATCTCTCTTCCTCCCCGTTATAACAACCTCCCATGCTCCCCTCTGGGAATGCGATTACAATTTGCATAAATCGAATAGTACCTATTTTTCCGATCTGGACGTGACGCGTTCGCATATCATTTGCTGTCTTCTAGAACCGGGAATTCACGCTCTGCAAGCGAATCCGAAAAATAAACTGGTGCTGGATAAGGAAGGCAAAGCGGTACGCGGAAGATGGGGAATTATGCTAGGAGGCGTGATGTGTAACTTCAAGAGAGAAATAGGAATTTATGAGAAATATGAAATGTGGAGTAGGGTATTGTGTTGGGATCGCAAGTGGATTTATGTTGTTACGCATTTTGTGAAGAAGGGGACGGTGAGACCGAGGGGGTTTGTGTTGGGGGATGGAAGTTGGTTTGGGGGTGGGAATGCGAGGTTTGAGGAGAGGGAGGGAGAGGGTGGAGATGCGGTGGAGGTGGATGAGAAAGCTATTTTTGCTAGTGCGGTTAGTAAGTATGTGATGAAATTGGGAAGGTTGACGGTTCATCCGGAGGTGGTGTTAAATGCTAGTGGTGTGTTGCCGGAGAGACCGGGCGGTTGGCATAGTATGGCTAATTCTGGGGTTTCGACGCCGGAAATGGATGAGTCGTTTGTGGAGGCGAAGGTTGAGGATGAGGAGGTTAAAGAGGGGGTGAATGGAAATGAATGGAATTGGGAGAGAGTTGAGAGAGAAAATAAACGAGGATTGCAATTTGCGGAACATTTTGCTGCGATGGAGGGGTTGCATCAGGAATTTACTGGAAGTCAGGGACCGGCGTTGGGTAAATATAGAGATTTGTTGTGAGAGTATATAGAGACTTTTGTTGATTTTTAACTTCATATAGAATAGAATAGAATAGACTAGATCAGCTGGGGTAGAGTATATAGATTGTAAACGAGCATATAGACTAATATATAGACGAAATATTAAGACGATTTTTGTAATCTAGGACGAGTGCAAGGCATTTTTCCGAGCCATTTCATTTCTCTCAAGCGAGCTAGAGTATCATATCAACAATGATTAAGCTCTCTCAGTGTAACCACGGGGAGTGAATACAGGACGTGGTAGTACCAAATTACATTCTTAGCGTTACAGCGCAGGGCTTAATCGAGTATATAAGGGGTAGGGCTTGCATCTCAAGAAGATCGAATGTATTTGAGTAGTACCCAATGATTACAAGGTCGAGCGTTACAGCCTTTGAAACGAATGAACGGATCGATATATATTTCTGGAGCGTTCATCGTATTTCATGTGTGTGAAAGAGCAATCTTGGGGAAAATGGGTTTCTCTTTTCTTTCCTTTCGTCTCGTTTTATCGAATCTTTTTCTGTACTGGCGGTAATGTGATAGTGATAGTGATTGGATGGAACGGTAATTGATAACGAGAATTTTTCTTGGGGTATCCATGATTGACAATAAGAAGTCTCATTTTCCTCGCGCTTCTGTCTCGCGTAAAGTGGGGAGTGAAGGTGGTTATAAACTTTGAGTATATGTCGGTTGGTATTGGGGGTGAGGAGTTGGATATTCTATGGATATATGAGGGATGGTTATGCAGTTGGTAACAGACTCCATCACATCCCAATACGTTTTTTTGGGGGGGGGGGTCTTTTAGTTGCACTGACCCAGAGGTGTTATCTATATGTCTGGAGCGAAGGAGAGGAGGAAGAAAGAGGCGCTTGGTATGAGTATGGAAGTGAATAATGTACTACATCCACAGCTCATGGATCTCAGGCCCCTACAGCATATATACATTCAACTTTTCGGGTACCTCTAAAAAGAAGTCCCAGACGAATTCCAAAAACTAGCAGGAGTGATAAATATAAATAGCTCGAGCTCCAAGATTGAGGAATACGGTAGATTTCAAGAGAAGATGCTGAGAAGCATACTATGGTGCAGCTCGAAATGTGTGGGATTTTAAACTGCATCTTTGAGTTGGGGCTTGAGATTTTGTTTTTCAAGGGTTAGGAATTGGGAAAGTGAGGTTATGGCTGTTGCTTGTTGTTTTGATGTTATGGGGCGGGGTGCGTAGATATGTTAAGTGATAGTGCCATGTACACTCATATCTTGACAGCGGATGGAATATATTGTAAATGACAATAAATACTTTCTTATTAAATGGTAATCAGCTGAAAGCTCAGAAGTATTGTATGGGTTCAAGATAGAAACATGCTACAACGCGGGAAGGTATTAGCAGTCATCTTGGTAGCAACGTATTCTCGGATGTTCAATGCAATTAAGGAGAATCTTGGAGGGTAAGAGTGTTGTTTACATGTGCCCAACTTGAGGAATCTTTGACCCGGATGAAAAGAGAATTGAGAGGGGTACATACTCTGTGAATTGGGAGGGGTAAATGATGGATTTACATTTACATTTACGTCAACTCGCTTAGCAGATAAATGAGAGATTCCAAGCAGGTCAACAAAATCAGCATTGAGCTGGAAGAGAGCAGAAGTTATGAAACTAATAGCTCTATGCAGTTGAGCTGGCCAATTTTGGAGGCTTCTCTGATTCGCTGTTTGTTTTAGATCAGCTAATTGTTGCAGCTTCTAGAGAGTAGCTAAATGGCGTATCTTTTGTGTTCTGTCATTGTTTTATATCTAACTCTCTCGAAAGGAGATCTTAGAAGGCGGAAAGTTGTGTGGGCTTAGATGACGAGAATGATCACTAAACAGATGTTTTATGGCAGTGGTAATATAAGTGACAACGAGAGATTTTGATGGAACGAGAGGAGGGATTGTCTTGCTATAATAATGAGTCATTCCTGTATGCCTATTTCAGTTATCTTTACGAGTTTGATGGCAGAGGTGGGTAAATCTGGAAGCGATATTGGCATTACATCCTCATACTTACGAGCAACGCGCTTTGGATGGATGTTGTTGGAGTGGTCAGTCGGGGTAACGGTGTCTTTTATACTGGGGATGTTGAGCGGGGAGGAGGGGAGGGAGAGGAAAACCGTGGGGAGCAAAAAGAGGGGAAAAGAAGAGGTGAATTGTGATGCACCTACAATTAACTTTTTGATGATTCAATAAGTTGTCCTCAGCGGGTAATCATAAACCTATTTGGGATTTCGAAGAAGCGAGAGTTATAAAAGAGACCAGGTATTGGGGAACGAGAGAATCAAGAATTATTGGGACATGGTCTTAAGTCAAGTGACAACAAGAATAGTTCAATGGGATGAGAAAATGTGATTTATATAACTGTCGTCATTGTCATTGTGCATCGAATATGGAATATGAGTTCTTGCGAACTCCTAATGAAAGACATTCCTTTGATTCGGCAGGAAAGAAATACCTAAGAAAGCAAATACCATGCTTTCCTTGAATTCCCACTACCCGATTGACCGTGCGTTTGACAGTTGCTTAAAGAACCCAGTCAAGAGGTGCTGTCCCCTTTTAAGAAGAAGAAAAGCATAATTTTTAGGGGTTTAGCGAGATGGTGGGGTCCCCAGGCGTATGAGCTGCTGGGATTGAGGAGTAGAATCATTCACTCCAAGTCAGATGCTAATCAATTAGATATTTTTTTGGACAAGTAAATAAACTGACACAAACCTTCTTACTTGAAGATCAAAAATCGAGAAACAAAAGATAAGACGGAGTTCCAAGGAATACCATAACCGTAAGCTTAGCGTCACAAGCGGGAATGTATTCCATGAAAATCGAAAACTGGAAGAACCACAGTTTGATTTTTTACTATTCCTTACCATCTAATTTCTAAGACGAAACTTATCGTCGTTGTTTCTCGTTTCAAGATGTGGTATATCTGTGTAAAAGTTACAATGGGTCTTGATAGAACGATAATAATAAATTTCCACAAGTAACAAAAACTCCTTTCCTACCACTACCAGGCAAACTCTAATGTGAAATATTCCAATTTTTGATACAGTTTCAAGATACGCCAGGTTTCTGAAGGACGAAGAAGGATAAATTTGAATGGGAAGCACGAGGTATGTATACTAGAATCCAGGCCTCGGCGTGGTTTTAGCCTTGGAAATATGGGTTTGGATTGTTGGAGAGAGGAAGTCGGGACTTATACTCTATACCCAACTATCCTCTCTTTACATTAATGAATAATAAAGATGACAATATCAGAATCAACAGTTAATGATAAAGGGGTATATAGAAATGAATAGATAGTGACCACACTTACATACCTATTCACTACTAACGACCCACAACCCTACCTCATCCTAATAAACAAATCCCCCATCATCATCATAACGAATTCTAAATCAGAGTATCCTTCCTCCCCTTCAACACCTACCACTTACTATCCCACTCATCAAATCCGCTTACCTATAAACATACTACACCACACCACACCACATCCAAGTTCCATCCAACTACTCAACTACCCACCAACCCACCAACTCCCCATCCAACAATATACCAAAAATTCCAAAAACAACCACTAAATAAATCACCACCGAGGGGTGCTGCATACTACATCACACACTATTTCATCTCATTTGATTTCTTTTAATATAATATTTACTACTTATAAAATACAGAAACCTGTATGGATACCTACGCATATGAATTCCAGGGACTATTATTTCCATTTACTTTTACTTTCACTTCCTTCCATTTTCATTTTCACTTCCATCCATCTCCTCCTACATCATCTCATCACATCTCATCCTCTGATCCCATGCAAGATTCAAAATTCAAAATTCAAAATTCAAAAGTAAACAACCACAAACCCCACAAACCCCACAAACACACACAAAATATCCCATCTACCATCCCTTTCCTCCCCTCCCCCTCCTCCCCCTCCTGTCCCACCTTTCCCTCTCTTCCATCATCCCACCACACTCCCATCACTTTCCTTTCGACACAAACTCCTTCCTCTTCTCCTCTCCATCCAACCACACCCACTCTCTCTACATATATCACATACTCCTTCCTCTTCCCCTCTACTCCTCCATCAACTCACCCCTCCCCCTCCTTATTTCCCCACCATTCTTCCCTCTTCCTCTCCGCCTCTTCAACATCTCTACCTCCTTTTACCTCCTCGCCAACTCCCACTTTCATCTTCTCTTTCCTATTTTCTCCTTTCCAACTCTTCAAGATACTATTCACATTACTCCTATTAATCAATCACTAACTACCTATACTACGCACATTACATCTTCCATGCATCATAGCTTTACATCAACCCATTAATTCTAACATCACTAGTAAATTTCTACCTTTAATGTCTTCCAGTTTGTCACAAGATCGCACATCATTTCAAAATCACGTCACAAAAATCAAGCAAAGATAAATATTTTAAAAATCATCATTTTTCTTTCCTAACAGGTTATTCCTGCCCAATAACAAAAGCACCACCGAACCATAAAGCATAAGCACCATATTTAATCTCGTGTGTGAAATCTCCCTTGCGAAAAAATATCATCACATATGATCAAAAGTGGTAAAAGGAAATTAAAGAAAAGCCTCAGAGGAAAAGACGTAATAGAAAAGAAAGCAGCGAGTGAGATAGATTCCATTTCCCCCTCCCCAAAAATACGTTCAGTAAAAAATCCCAAAAGCTCCATCCATTTCCCTTAATCCATCCGCTATCCAGAGCTTGTTTGTGTGTCAATCTTACGCCTGCCTTATTCGTGATAATTCATCCCCAGTGCTTTCGCCATATTCATCCACGTCCTTTCCATTTATTTATGTAGTCATCTTTACCCTAATACAACCTGCTGGGTGATACATTTACTTCTTAGATCCTGATTCTTGCTCGGCAAGGTATTCCTCATCACTGGCATCGAGAATATCGTACTCCTCATCAGTCATGAATCCATCCTCACCCTCATCATCTTCGAAGTTTTGATTGAATTCCTCAAAGTCATCGTTGAAAATTTCTTCGGAAGTTGGAACAACCTTTGGTGATGGTTGAGCTTCATGAATGCTTGAGATTGGAGATTCCTTTTCAAGCTTTGGGAAAATCATTTGACTAGTCTCAGCTTCAGGTAAGTCACGAGTTTCTTGAACCTCGGATGAGACTTCAGAGGCAAGCTCTTGCTCATCGGCTACAACCTTAGGAGCTTCAACCTTGGGAGCTTCAGTCTCAGTGACTTCAGCCTTGATGACTGGAGTTGGCTCGTTGACAATGATATCACACCAAAGTCTGTGACCAAATTTGTCACCAGTAGGAGTAGTAAGACGCCAGTATGAAATGAAGCTACCAGCACGGTTTGGAGTTCTCATCAAGACAGTGAAACCGTATTCTTGACCAGGAGCGACTTCAGTATAACAAGTTGTGCTCTCAGCAGCACTGACAAGTTCATGTACACTGGCTGGGTGTTCAGGGTCAACAGCACACATGTTATCGCCGCCAACAAATCTAACGCTGCAACCTGCAGGCCAAGATGTCTTACCACCATTTCGGAGATACCAGGTTTGTTCGAAAACCGAGTTTGGTGTCATGATGGTACCATCAGCAACTGCATCACGAACAAAGTGTGCAACCAATTCCTCTTCAACGGGTGCTGAAACTTCTTTAGTGACCTCCTCGACAACTTCTTCCTTAACCTCAACCGGTTCAACCTCAGCAGCAGGCTTAACCTCAGCGACAGGCTCAACCTCAGCAACAGGTTTAGCCTCAACAACAGGCTTAACTTCGGCGACTGTTTGAACTTGTGTTGCAGCATTAGTGGATTGAGTTGGAGTAGTCTCAGTTGCCTTTGAATGTGTTGGAGTAAAACGATCACCCATTGGTGCCATGGGTTTACCATTTGGATGATCACCAAGAGTTGTAACGCTAACATTGCGAACAGGTGTCTTGAACTTGATCAAAGGATGAGTCTTGTTGTGAGAGTTGGATGGACTGGCCTCACAAACAGCACAGAAATCGGTGTCATGGCAGACAGCACATTTGTAACGATCTCCAGTGATATAAGCGGGGGAAATGTTACCATTATCATCTTCGGTGTGGTGCTTGTGTTTGCAAAGAGGTCCATCACAGAAAATACCATGATGACGAACTCTGCTAGCTTGTTGTCGAGCACCCGAACGGCTGACAGGTTCGTAGAGAGGTACAAATCTGTGACCTTGGTGGATGAAGGCAGCATTCGCAATGCATGCATCGCAGTAATCCCAATCTGGACAATCAAGACACTTGTGACGAACGCCAAAGATGTTTCTATCACATCCATCACAAATAGCAGAGTGAGAGGCGTTACGACCTGCGGCGAGAAGAGCAGAGGCCATTGGACCAAAGTTAGCATCCTCATTCACGAAAGAGAAAGCGTGCTTAGGGTTGTGACCATGCTTCAATGATACATGACATTGAACACACAAATCGAAATCTTCACAATCGATACAAGTGACAAAGTTCTCTTCGGACAATTCGGAGATGCAGCTGTTGCAAGTGCGAGTAGGAACCGGCTCCTTCTCTTCGACTGCGGGAGCGACGAGGGTAGTCTTAGAGTCGGAGAACTGAGGTTTGTTATCTCTATAGCCAGAAAGTTGTTTAGGGGCGAGCTTTTCGGTTGTGCTGTGAATGTATTGACCCTTATCCACGATGCGTTTAATCAACCAATGATCACCATTGCAGGTGACACCAGCGTCGTTACACTCTGGGCACAAGTCGAAATCACCATTATCACAGGTGCTGCAATGATAGTGGATATCTGGAATAGAGACACTGCAGCTATTACAGTAAACGGAGAACGAGCTGACAACAGGTTCTGGTGACTTTGAGCTTACTGGAGCTTCGCCATTAGGATATCTTTCCATCAAGTAGGCAGGAAGTGGCTTTGCGTGTCCGATTGCTGTTTGATAAGCAGCGTGATTATTAGAGACAGCCATCTCATCAAAGGATTTTTGTAGGGAGATAATTGCTTCGATCTGCTCTTGTACTTTAGATTGCACTTGCACTGCGGCACTTGACTCCTTGTGTTGTGCTTCTGTTCTAGCCTCTGACTCGAAAGCTACGCTGCGTCTGGCGTTAGGGATCTCAGTGGTTGATGGGTGTGATACAGGAATGGCGAATGAGGGGTATTCAGGTTGTGCTACAACAGGCTTGGCTGAAGTTGGTTCTTCATCTTCGACGGAAGCTGGCTTTGGCATGACTGGTTCTTTGTCCTTGATGGTGACCTTGAGTCTAAGCTTAAGCTTAGCCTTAGCAGCACGATACAATTGTTTGTAAACTGAAGGATTGGTTGCATCGAGTACGATGAAGGCAGCAGCACTATCGGAGTATCTTTCGAAGATAGCATCGGATGTTGTAGGGATGGCGAGAAGGAATCGAAGCTATGTAGATGATAGTGATTAGCTATATTCAAATGATTTCATCAAGATCTATCGTGATTAAACAATATAATATGTTTGCAGAATCATGAAGCTTTGTTTGTAGGTAAATTGATGTTATCACATACCTTATCGGGAAGAGTGCTAGCACCGAGATCACGAAGAGGAAGCTTGAATCTTCGATTGCTACCCTCAATATTAACCTTGAGGGTAACCAGAGTATCTGGAGTTGGGGCTGTCATGGACGCCATGATTGAAATTGACAAATCTATTGAAAGGAATCGTTGTCAGTAAAGGTGCAAGAAGTGATGAAGTGATGTCGAGAGAGAGCGGTGACCTTGCAAGGGAACGATGCCGGTGCCGGTAGAGCGAAGATGGCAGGAATCGATCGGACTTACTTATCTATCTTATTATGAAAATCGATTCTTTGAATGGGATATCTTCGAAGAATCGAAGGATTCGATATTTGTAGAAACCGATCAAAGAATAAAAGGATATTCTTTTGATCTATTATGAAAGGGGAAGAATTGTTGTAGGTAAAGTGGATTGATGCGTTTTTGATTGATGCTGTAAGTTGTATGTTGTAGGAATAGAGGATGGAGAAGATGTGGAGAGAGGAAGATGTAGGTAGGTGGTAGGTGGTAGGTGGTAGGTGGTAGGTGGTAAGTGGTAGGTGGTAAGTGGTAGGTAATATGTAATATGGAGTGTAGGTAATAACTTATAAGTGTTGGGTTTAGCTTACGAAAACCAGTTATACGTAAAGAAAACCAATCGCTAAAATCAATAAGCAAGGCTGCCGTAGAAGGGTACGTGGAAAGGTCTGTAATTGTTAATAATACCGATCTGGGTAAGAAGAGACCGACTTGTAAAGGGTGAATGCGAGAATGATACGGTCATTATTGAACATCTAGGTAGGTAGGTAATCAATCAATGAATATGATCAAGATTGATAATGAGGGCTTGTATGATTTTTTGCCTCTTTCTATTCGATTCTACTGAACGGTAGATGATGTTTATGTATTAGAGATAATCGAATTTAGTAACATCTCGCTGTCTAAGATCCATCCTCTTCACTAGAAGCTCTAGATAATCATTTTGAATCATGTCCAGCTTCTCGTTGGCGAATGAATATCTATCGTACTCTTTACAATCAAAACAGATTCATTATTATACTACATTACACTACATTACATCTTACATCTCACATCTTACATCCCACTCAAATCTCCATCCCATCCATTCCCCTCCTTATCAACACTCCAGCTTTCTCACTACTCGCTCCCTACTTTATCTAGCATCCCTACTAAAAAGTCCCCCAAGTTCCAACTCCTCTTCTCCCAGCTAGACTCCCAGCTAGACTCTCAGCTAGACCCCCCAACTAAACCCCCCAACTAAACTCCCCAACTAACCCACTCCAGTAACCGCCTCCAAACCCAATCGATATTCAGCATCGGTGATAATATCCCTACCCAGTAGTCCTCTCCCTAAATGACGAAGACCAAGCATGGAGCTCATAGACTTACATATCTCTAATTCTCACAATCACGAGGGCATACAAGTTCTTCAATAACAAGCAAGCACAGCAAGCCATCAATCAATCGGTGAGGATTGGAGTACGAGGATATATACTTATTATATTGTATTCTACTCGGTCACTTACCTACTTACATACCGAGTACCTATTACCTCTAGGTAAGTAATACACTATCTCTCTCTATCTTCATCTCGCAAAGTCTACTCTAGCTATCCATCTTCCTCTTGGCCGATGTCGAGAATAAATAATTCACAATAAGATAGATATATATATATATATATATATACAACACACACCTATCATTCTCCGATTTTCAAAAATCTCGATTCCTTATATACACTATAATGTTACAAAATATATTGCAGTATTACAGCATCTATTACAGTATTATAGAATCTATCCCCAAACCACCCCATACAAGATCTACATATCATTTACCTACCTACCTAGTCTACTAGCCTAACACTCCATAATTCAATCACATCGTACCAAATCCTCCCCCTCCCTAAAGAAACCCCTTCCCCTCTCTTCCCTCCCTCCCACCTCCCCTCTCTCCTCAAATGACTACTCAGTATCCAGATTTCAAATACTTCCCCATAATCCTACACCAAACTAAACCCTCACATTTCAATCACTCCACACACTCACACCTCCCCAGCTACCTCCTACCTACCATTTGCCTCCCCTCCCCTCATCTCGCCACATACCACATGCCATACGCCACACACGCCACACGCCACGCAATCCTCCATCTTCCTTCCTTCCCACCTTCCCGATTTCCAATCAAATTGAAGTCTTGAAACACACACAAACACAAACACAACCACAAACACAACCACAACCACAAATACAAACCGCCTCATTGAGGCTCACCATTACACACGTACGCATATACGGAGAGTGTACTCCGAATACAATACGGAATGGGTTCCAAGTATTAATTATTAAGTCACCAAGAAATTCACACATGCCTAACAGGAAGAATAAGAAGAATGATAATTCATATTTAACAACCTATGTAGAATCGAAAGGAAAAAAGGTAAGACTTATTTAAAAAAGTATTTACCCTATCCATATTCATATTAAGATAAGAACCCAGGACGAGAATTACTACTTATGAAAGTGCTTATTTCCTTCATTCCCTTCCCTTCCTTTGCTTTGCCTTCCTTCCTCCAACTGAATCAAACGTCCCATGAAATAAAAAATCAAGAAAAATATCAAGGACCACGCCACGAACCCCAGCAATGAACAACTCGTGTTTGCAAAAAAGTGCTCGTACAACCGTACGCCTATAAAAGAACATTCCTTCCTATCCACCTAGCACCTTGCTTACCTATTTCCCCTCATCCATCAAATCCATCTTAAACTTCCAATCCCATCAATAACCATCTTTCACTCGTGGTATCCAGTTGATGCGACCACATGTCAAGGGTTGTCAATTCAAATCCAACCCAACGGAGACTTTTAAGGAAAGTTGATCTATCTCCTTCAGGAATTGATCGATCAACATTAATAACGACTTTTGAGACTGCGAATACTTCATCGGCGAGTTCAATAAGTGCCATAAGCCTATTGCTCATTAGTAACTCAAATTGTGGTGACGACAACAACAAGGTAATCCTTACCCCTGTTTTAAATCCCTTCCAATGACTGAATCATCAAAGAATGCAAATAGTGTTTTCTCATCACCATTTCCGCCAACAAATCCACGAAAACTACATCCTCCCGTATAATCCCAAATCTCGACCCAAGCATCGATTGAATGGCCTGATTTGACGATACCAAAGTAATTATCATGCGTATCCACATCATCGTCAAGACTTGAATACGTGTCCGCACCCATCACGTTTGAGTCACTACTAGCACTTTCTTCTTCACCAAGAAAAATGGTTTTCATGTTCTCGCAAAAGAGTCTCTCACACTCTTCCCGGATGGCGTACGCTGCCCCCTCTTTGCGGCTTGTAGTTCTACCTCGATTCTTCATTGAATGATTAATTAATGCGAATTCGTTGGCAGATGTCAAGGCCGCAAGAGGGGGACTTGATGGAGGGGATATTGACCCTGAGCGGACCTCAGGGATACCACTTTGCCCTGTTGGAAAAATATTAGTATTTGATGTTGATTTGCGAAAGTTGGGTTGATTGAGATGAAAAAGGGGAAACTAACCCGCCAGCGCCGGTAGTGGAGTAATGGAATCCAGAAAGACGAGCGGAAGAATCGACGATGTAGCAGCTGGCGAGGACGTTGGCTTGAGAGCCGACTACCTCGCCGCCACAATTACTACTACTATGACTATTTTTCATACTTGGAGCCATTGTTCTCGAAAATTGCCAGTTTTGCGGTGTGAAAGGTTTGGGAATAGAAGTTGACAAGTTAGTCGGGATTTTGGTTGATTTAATTGCGATTTGATTGAACACGATTTGATTTATTGCGACGATGAATTGAAGTGATATTTGCAAGTAGGATCTGTAAGTCGGAGTTCCTTGACGTGATCTTTGATTTCTTTTTATGAATTTCGGAGTTTGCACTATTTGATAATCGGTGACTGGAAGGAGAAAAGAGGCGGCTCTGGCTCATTTTTCTTTCAACGTGGATTTTGGGATTTAAACAAAGGCAGAAAAGTTAGTTTCTAATTTCCCCGCTTTCAATAAACCAATCACGATGAATTCTCATGACTCCAAACAACTAGAAATTTCTAGGAGGATTCAATTTCTTGTTTTCAGTGAAGTTTTATTATTATTATTATTATTAATCAATGTGATACAACAATGAATTGTCACAAGCTGTCAGGTCATTTATGAAAGATATCATATCATTTTCATTGATTCGTTGATTCATTGATTCCTTCATCAAGAAAGAATTACCACGGAGTACAGAGTATGTAGTGGTAAGCAGGAAATTGCCTTCTCTTATTCCATTCCTTCAACTTCTCCCGGGCCTACCTAATAACCCTCGAAACAGAAACTGCCAAGGAAATACGAGTTTGTATCCTCTAAATACGACATTTGATTGTTCTAATGTTGAAGTCACGACTCACACAACACCATCATGAGTTGCATATTGGATGCAATATGATTTGTTCCCTTTTTGCACCTCCGTTCTATAACTCCACTTCTTGAATTTGAGGTATACCGACAGTTTGTTGTATCCATTCTCCATTGTCATATGTACCTTATTATATCTAGGAAGACCTCCACTTGTTGATATATCGGTACCAAACCAAAGCATCAGAAGTTCAGAGCTAAGAGTGAAGAGTCAAAAGTTCAGAGTCAAAGTCAAATGCCAAGATGCTACTATAATTCACAGAGTATTACATTGATCCGAAGATGGAGCAGCTTATTCTCCCAATTCACATTAACCGCGGTACATACATAATATTCACATCGCATTAGTATGAAAGTACACCTGAATCACCGAGTTTGAGATGAAGAACAAGCATTTCCTGCTTCCTGCGTGTCTATATGTATTCTAGTAGATTATGCAAAACATTGTTAGAAGGATAGAACGAATATGCAGGCAGTCACTCAATCCCTGTGTATAATGAATGGTCCCTTTCTTTTTTTGAAAGAATAAATGGAGTTTTGTCAAGAATGAAAAAGATCCTCTATCTTTATATCTCCAATCTTGTATCTCTAATCACCAATCTCTAAACTCATGATCATTGAACAGAAATCATCTGACTACCGGTATAAATCATCCTTACATCCATCCGTACATCCTTACAATCTCACAATCAGCTTATCGACAAGCCAACCTACTAGATACCTTGGGGTGATGGTAAATTATCTATATTATCTATATTATCTATGTTATCTATAATTACCTACTACCTACTACTACCTACCTTGGCTCCGAGATACCCAGCTCCCTAGTACTCTCACCAGCTCCATCTATCTTCTGCAAATCGGAGGCACAGTCACACAACCCACGATAATACTCTGTCTGTACAAATGAATGCGACAACACATCTCTGCACAACTTGAATACCTAGTAAAGTGGGAAGTGGTAAGTGGTAAGTGGTAAGTGAAAAGTGGGAAAAAACACATGATTTATGTAAGTCGTCTCGGTCGTACATATCTACAAATGTATCCTCAAGTCTCAAATCCAAGATTAAGTAAGTCTGCCTATTTATATACATGTATATATATATCGGTATTCAAATCGGTATCTTATTTCACATGCACATGTTACTTACCACGCTATCCTATTATCTGTTCTTGTCCTACGACATCAGGTTGATCTAGGTAGTTTTGCTTATAATATCTCTCGTCAATCATTTGAATGGTGAGAAGAAGCTACTAGGTATGAGGTTATATACATGTAAATACCTCATTTTTATCCCTCAATTCTTTGGACTTTCTACATAGGTATCTCTATATCTATTCTATTTATCTCATATCCTTCGATATCCTCAAATAAAGCTCACAAGATTCCCCAATTTCACATGCGAAACTCATCTACACACACATACAAATGCCAATAATGCATTGTCTCATCTATAAAAGTGAGTGATCATGCCATCCCTTTCCGTCGCGCAAACAGTCTTATCTTTTGAGACCTTTGAGACTTTCCCACGCGACTCTTTGTGTGTGTGATGTTTTAGCTTTATCTACTTATTTCTTACTTGAATCCCTATTTTCCCCCTATTCACCATCATGTCATGTCATCACAGCTTTCTAATCTTGACGTTCAGACAATATCCAATAATTCTTCTAACCACGATACACCTTTTATGACAACACAAATCTTCCATACTATTAGCTAGCTAGCAAGCAGGAGAAGTAGCTATCTGCGAGTAGAACAAAAGAAACCTCGTCCCAAAAATGTCTAACGAACGCCTCACATTCCCAACCTATCTTCTCCCTTCCTTCTCGTTCCCCTTTCGTCGTCGCACATCCTCTCCTCCTAGCGCAAAAACCGCATCGCTCAATACAAGTACAAGCGCAAACCCTTTGGTTCCAGGATTAAGCTATTCGCCCACGAGTAGCTGTAATGAAACTCCACTCGATTCACCTACATCTGGGAGTTTTCTGTCGCGCATTCAAACTACTTCCACCCATAAGAGTGGGAGTTGGAGTGAGCATGAGAATGAGAATGAGAACGAGAGTCATGATTTAACCTACACTCCCACCTCTCCTCCTCGCTCCAAACCTCTCCCGCAACCTCATCTCTCTCGTCCTTTTCCCTCTACACTCCGCTGTCTCACCTGCTCCACCCACATCTCCTACTCCTCGCAAATAATCTCCAAAGGCTTCACCGGTCGCCACGGCCGCGCCTATCTCGTTGCTCCGCCTCCTTCTTCCCCGGTTCCTCAAATCCCTCCCTTTCCACCCACTGCTCACGATCGCTCTAAAAATATCTCCAACGTCCGCGTCGGTCGTCCTGCGAATCGAGAATTGTTAACAGGTCATCATGTCGTCGCAGATGCAAACTGCGCGGTTTGTAATACGCTGTTAGGGTGGAAATATGTGGATGCGAGAGAAGCGGGCCAGAGATATAAAATTGGAAAGTTTATTTTGGAAACCAAGAGGGTGGGTGTTGTGGAGACGTTTGAGGATGAGGATGTGCGGACTCATTCGCTTGATTTTCGGGGAGAGGATGAAGATAATTTGGGATTCATGGGGGTGGGGATGGGGAATTCTGGGAAATATGGTGGAGGGAGGAGAGATGGAGAATTACAAACTTTGAATGTGGAAACGAAAGAAGAGGAAGAAGCAAAGGGGTGGGTGAATTTTGATTCGGAAGATGAAGATGAGTGTGAGGAACTTTTTGCGGGGATTTGGGATGCCGAGGTGGCGCAGAAAAGAAGGATTAGGAGGGTTGATCGGAGGAGGAAGGAGGTGGAGAGGGAGAGGTTGGCGAGTAAGGATAGTGGGGTGGGAGGATTGTAGGGGAGGGGGACTACGGAAAGAGGGGGGGATAGGAAAGGGGGGAGGAGGTGGTAATATATAATTGGAATGATTATGAGGATAGGAGGAGCTGGTATGAGATGCGATGGGATGTGAAGTGAAGGGCTTTACGACTACTCTATGATTTATGACGGAAAGAAACAAAGACGGATAGATATACATTTACAAGGAAGGATGGAGGAAAGCATTATGATGGAAAATTTCTGGTTGTTTTTGCTTGGTTGGATGGTCTAATTTGTGCAGATGGGAATCTCGAGGGTTTACTATCCTCTCTTTCCTTAGGGTTTGAGGATACATACTTCCATAACCTGCAATTTGAGTGCTGATGGGATAGCATTTATTGGGAAATCTGTATCTGGATGGGAATACAGTACAGCACAGCATGATATGGTACAATATCGTATAGCATAGCGCGTAGCTTGTCTTGTATAGGATGTAGGTATTTACATACTTGTTTGTTTATCGTATGTATGCGTATATATATGTGTGTGTGTGTATGTGTATATGCATATATATGTGTATGTATGTATTTGCGTGTGTATTAAATATATCTTTCTACTCGATTGATATTTGGGTTTGGTATACGGTGATTGATAATCGATGATATTTTTTGGGGGGCTTCGAGATTTGCGCACGCGTGGTGTTAGTTAGTATGATAGTGTGTTTGTTGTGTTGTTTTGATGTGATGGGATGGGATGTAATATATTATATTATACTATATCATATTACTAGATTGGGATTTAGGCTTTGAAAAAAAAGGCGTTTTTGAAATCATTTGGGCGGGAATAGGGGAAAGGGGAAGGAGAAGAAGGAGAGGAGATAAATAGAACGGGAGAGAAGATATAAAGTTCTATTCATCTCATCACTCTGATCTATCGATATCGGAATCCGCATTTCTGAGTGAAGTTACGGAGGAGGTAATTTTCTAGGGGTTTGTTTTGTGAGAGATTCTGGGTGGAGATTGGGGTGAGGGATAAGAGATGGATGGGTTGATGGTGGTTGGAGAGAAGTTGGAGAGGAGATGGATGGATGGGAGATTTGGAATTGGGATATTGTTTATACATATTGTATTGTATTGATAGTTGGATAGGTGGTTGTGAAATTGGTGGTATTGTTGGTTGGTATTGTTGGGGGTATTGAACAGGAGGAGGAGGAGGAGGAGGAGGAGGAGGA